>OZ025890.1:552457-574957 GCA_964019415.1 Ianthella basta | reverse complement strand
GTGTCAATGGGTATACCACTTGTATATGTACAGATGGGATGAAGTGAAGGAGCTATAGGATAGCAAACTGACAACCCTCAACCAACCATTGCAATCAGGGTCACCAGCCAATGTGCTAAAGCTCACCAGAGACACGGGAGTTGTTGTGAGGGTCCGTGAGGTCTGTGACAGCCCACTCAGGTTCATGTGTGTTGACAGCGGTGTTGGGACCTGTGCAGGAAGGAGAGGGAGGGACGGGAGTGCATGACCAGAAGGGGACACTCAGCCACCACACGAGGGACAGACTTTCACTGCAGCACACAACAGGCCTCTTTGCTCCTGCTGCATTGCCCGCTCACCAGGGCAGCTGGGAGAGAGGACTCCTGGTGTGATGGTGGCTGGTCAGAAGAAAGCTTTCTCACCGTTCTGGCACTATCTGTGTCCATAGGCTGAGGCTGGGCTGCCTGCAGAGACTGCATCTTGGCTGTGAGCGCCAGGTGGGTCGCAAAGGATGCTCGGGGAATGGCCTGGATAAACAAACACGTACAAGTTCTTGTATCCAAGTACAAGCAGAGCTACACAGCTTTACAAGCAAACGTGTGTCAGTTTAAGCTGCTGCTGTGAAGCGTGAATGTATTGTGGTGTGTACACGTGTGTGTGTGTGTGTGTGTGTGTGTGCGTGTGTGCGTATGTGCGTGCGTGCGTGCATGTGTGTGTGTGTGTGTGTGCGTGTGTGTGTGTGTGTGTGCGTGCGTGCATGCATGTGTGTGTGTGTGTGTGTGTATGTGTGTGTGTGTGTGTGTGTGTGTGTGTGTGTGTGTGTGTGTGTGTGTGTGTGTGTGTGTGTGTGTGTGTGTGTGTGTGTGTGTGTGTGTGTGTGTGTGCTGACTCACACTCCCTACACTTGAGACACTAGTCGCCTGTGCTACATGTGCTTGTGTTGGCTTCCAGTTGAGGGATGCCACTGAGCGCGGTGGAGGCTGCACCTGACTGGGAGCAGCACTCCATGCAGTATTGCTAACTGCAACACTTGCTGGAGGGAAGGTACCCTTCAGGGCTGTCGGAGTAGGAGTGGTGGTGGTACCCTGGAAGGAGGAGGGGACAGTGGAGTAACACCACTGTGGGTGGAGTACTGTGTGTACTCTGAACAACAGCACGTCCACTCACCACCTGGGCTGCCCCATACGGGGTGGGGCCCAACAGCTGTTGGTTCATCATCTGAGTCTGCTTGGACAGCTCCTAAGAGTAACAGGAAGTGATGAGACTCAACAGGAAGTGCTTGTCATGTGACTCAACAGGAAGTGCTTGTCATGTGACTTAACAAGAAGTTAGTATTGTAAGACTTACTGCAGTCTTCTCTGCCTGGATTCTCTCCGCTCGTTGTAAGGAAAGAACTGAAGGACTATGAGGGTCATCGTATTTGATACCACTACAGGGAAGAGAACAGGACAGCTTTCACAACTCTGCACCTGTCTGAGTTGACCTGGTTGTGGAGGACACGAGGCACTTTGTACACAGAACTCACTACTCTAGCAGGATGGCCAATTGCGATACTCCAGTGCTGGTTGATTCCATGCTGGGGTAGGAGGAGAAGGAGGGATCATCTGATCACACACACATGCATGCACACAAATACACAGACTCAGGGTATAGCAGACATGCTTACAAGGCAATTGTATACCAGCTGTACACCTAATACAGCTTCAGTAACAGCCCAGGGGCTACTATTAGAAACACACTGCTGTCCATCACTCACAACTTGGGTGGTTGTGACTTCTTCTTCCCAATGTCCATGAGCGTGTCAAACACACCAGAGTAGTGCCGGGTGATGTCCATACCACCGTCACTCACCACCAGGCCTTTGGTACGGTGGGACTTGGACACCTTAACCTACAAATGGGAGGGTGAAGAAAGAGTGCCGACACTTAAAGCTGAGGAGTGGGGCACATACATTGCAGTGTGTGTGTAGCCATGAGAGCTAAACAAAGGGTAGACACAAATTAGGCAAATGCAACACTGTACACCGCAGAGACACACCTTTCTGATTGTACCATCCTTTTGTTTAATCTTCTTCACCTCTGTCTCTTCTTGTTGCTGTCAAGGGATGCAATACGTAGCTGTCAGACATCCTCACACCATGAGCAACTGCCACACACATGTACACACACACACACACACACCACACACACACACCACACACACACACACACACACACACACACACACACACACACACACACACACACACACGCAAGCACACATACCTTGCTTTCCTCCCTGGGGTGAATGGCACTGATGAAGTGGTCTCGACACTGCATCACAGTAAAGAAGAGCTGACATCAATGTTACAGCCACTATTGCTACTGTATTACATATAAACTACATGTATTAGATACCCTTACTGTATGCCCCTCCCACTGGCAGTCACATGACCTGTGACCACACCCCTGTGTGTACCTGTTGAGTGGAGCGCACGGTCTTGCCGTATGCTGTGACTAAGTCAGATATCATGTGGAAGTTTGGGATCTGTGCTGGTGACACGATAGTGAGGTGGATGTTGAGCTCATGGATGTGGGTGATGGTCTGTGAAAGAAGGGAGAGAGGGCAGTGAAAGGAGGGATGGAGAGAACAGGAAGGTTGCGAGGAGAAGAATGACACATCATGTCAGTACTGAGACCACAAGGAAGTGACAGACTGCACTTCAGATTTGAGGCTCACCCGCAGCACAACCCAGTCTTCTACCACAGACCAATCCACTCTCTCCTGCACATCAAAGTGGGAGGAGACACAGAGTAGACTTGAGTTACGCAGGTCAAATCAATATACACCAAACCACATTCCCTTCCCCTGCCACACCTGTGTGGTATCCACCAGAGGAATGAGCTGGTCTTTGCTCTTCACTTTCTTGGTCGGAATAACGGCCATCTTCTTCAACCGAGCAGCCAACGACTCTGCCTGAGTTCTCTTCCAGAACAAAGTAGAGTTCACTGTAACACGGTCCCTGCAGCAATAGGGAGAGAAGGAGAGAGGGAGAGAGGAAGAGGGAGGAAGGCAGGGATGAGGGAGGGAGGAAGAAGAGGAGATGAAGAGGAGATTCACAACACAGCAGACTGAGTGAAAAGACAATACAGTTTCTACACATCTCACTTTGACTTTTTGTGTTGAGACTTCAGAAGTGACTTCTTGTTTCCTGAAGACCATGAAAGGGAAGTGTGTCTTGTTGCATGTGACAGTCATGTGGCAGTCATGTGACTCACCCTTGAGATACCCCTTGTGGCTCATCAGCCCAAACACGTCATAGTCCATACTGGAGGGGTCAAACGACAGAGGTGGTTCAACACGGGCACTAGCTCTCCCATAACCTTCTACCTCCCACCGCACCCATCACACAGCACGCAGCACGACCTCCCCCCCCACACACCTGGTGTCAATGGGAGGCAGAAGGGCCTCTTCCATTGGTCCTGTCAAATCGTACCACATGTCGAGGGCATACTCCATGTACATGTCATTGTCATCGATGGGTGGAGTGGGTGGGTACCAGATCTGTGAGCAGGAGGGAGGGGAGGGGAGGGGAGGGGAGGGGAGGGGAGGGGAGGGGAGGGGAGGGGGAGGGTGGTCCATACTACAGATGCCACCACAGTTTGATTCAGCAACCTACCGGCATTTCCTCCAGAGTGTCGTCATCCAGGTACACCTGACAAGGTGGGAGGTGGGGTGAGGGGGAGAGGACCACAGTAAACACCCAGGACACACCCACACACGGGAGCGAGCAGCCAATACCCACCACCACTTGTAGCATGCTCCAGTGTTGTGTATCCCACACACTTCCCACAAACGTAATACAGCATTGTCAGTATACAAAATACACACACACGTGAATGCATAGTATTATAACTACTGCACACTCATGTACACACACACACACACACACTATCATTTACAAGCATTGTGCACAGTGTCTTGCATCTGTGTAGCTATGAAGCGGCTCCTTGCTGTCATAGCAACCATGCCCCCTGTACCATAAGCTATCTTGCGTAGAGTAGCACCCGCCTATGCTAAAGGCAGACTACACTGGCAAGCTCTGTAGCTCGACATGTTGTTACTAAGCTAGAGGCTGAGCGACAATGGTCCCAGGTCGGCTCATGCTGGAGTTCTGGTGCTTGCATGGTGCAGGGCAAGGCAGGAGCAGAGCTCCACACACACACTACACTACACACCCACTGCATGCATGGGGTAGTGACAGGAAGGAGATCACGAAGTGCCGAGAAGCCAAAATCTCAGACCTTCACACACGACTACAGAAGAGGGAACAGTTGAGCAGCTAAGCTGTGCCTTGCTGCACCATGCAGACACCAGAAGTGAAGTGACCTTGAGATACAACACAGCACTACGCCAATGTTAGCACTGCGACTGCAACATCCTGACAGTGAGGGTGGGTCAGTGGGTGTGTAGTGTGGTGTGCATGCCTGCTTGCCATGCCCACACCCTCCATGCAAACACCAGCTCAAGCATGAAGTTTTCAACAAATCGAATCCATCAACATCTTAAGAACATAAGCAGACAGGAATACAAAAAAACGAGCGAACTCAGCACTCATTTCCTCGTCCTCCCCCCTTTCCCCCCTGGCAAAGGGCCAGCTGGACTAGTTCGAACCCTACTCGACAGTCTCTTTGGTAACGAAGATGAATGATGTGGCGGAGACATGGTCTTTCCCCTTGGTTCTCTGTGGGATTTGCTCCTCGAGTGGTTTCTTAAAGGGTGTTTGTTCCTAACACTTGTGAGAGAAGAACTCTGACTACCGACAGGTTTGCCGTCTTGTTGACCTGGGAGCAGTTGCCGCTCGGCCCTATGGCTGGCAATGGGGCTATTTAACCTGCGCAGGCCATACTTAGCTACAACCTTGCCAGCAGCCTCTGGTCGGTCATAGGTGAGCATCACATTGTTGAACTCCTCCTCAGCCAGGCGCTCTTCCTCCTCCTTCAGTGACTGCAAGTGGCCCAACTCCCAGTTCTTCTTTGCTTGTTCAATGTCTCTCTGAGCAGTGCCACGGAGGGACAGAGAGGTAACGGAGGAGAATACAAAACAGCAAAAATGCACACATTCAGAGTGCACAACGCTACCCTTCACAAGACCTCAGAGACTTTAGGATCAACACAGAGCAGAGAAGGCTGCTTCTGAACCTTTACCTGCTAGTAATACACACATCAGTGGTCCATGGGGCTATGCATGTATGCATGTATGTATGTATGTATGTATGTATGTATGCATGTATGTATGTATGTATGCATGTATGTATGTGAACGCTGGTAGGTATGGCTAGTACAAGTGGATACACCAAGCCACAAGGATGTGCTCCACCCACTGGGGAGAGCCCCACCCACCTCAGCCATCCTGAGCTGTTCGGCATGCTTTGCAGCATTCTGTGTTTCAACAAAGCGAAGTGCAAACTTCTCCACTCCAGACAGCTACACAGGAAGTGGTAAAGCAGATGACATAGGCTTGCTGTAGTGTGCAAAGAGTGCCCATGTCTCTCACCTGCACCTCCAGAGCTGCTAACTCAGTGGCCACTTTACTCTCCTCTGGATCCTGAAACAATTGGTACAACACACTGACACAGTAACAGAGTGAGCACTCAGCTACACACACACACACACACACACACACACACACACACACACACACACACACACACACACACACACACACACACACACACACACACACACACACACACGCACATGCACACACCTTGCACAGTGGCCCTGCAGTGTCCATGAAGCCCTCGTCAAACTCAGCCAACTCTGCTACTTGTTCCTGCTTGGCCCGAGATGCTGCCTTCACATCACTCTCATCCTCCACCTTTGCCAGCATCAGCTCAATGCTCTTGCCCGTCACCTCCTTCTCCTGGAGCTCCTCCTTGCCAGCCTCAGTCCTCTCTGAAGACACCTCTGCTGCTGCAGGGACACTATCCTCACCACCAAACAGTTCTCTGATGTTTCCCTACACATGCACAGAACGCATCACTGGCAGCTCTCAAGAACAGCAGCTCAACACATCTGTTCTTTCACTCACTGCACTTCCACCATCACAAACATTAACCCGGACAGACTCACTTCAGTGAAGAACTCGGTGGTGAAGGCACCACTCTCAATGGCAAGCTCCCCAAGCCTCCTCTTCTGGTTGGCCTTCTTCAGTACGTTCTCCTCCACCGTGCCCTCACACACCAATCTGGATCAAGGGGAGAGAGAAGAGGCACAAAGGCTGAAGGTTTGTTAGCACCAACCTACACACTGCAGCCATACACAATGTGGACGTTGCAGGGGTTACAGGGGCTGACACTGATGAGGGTACTGTAGCCCAACTGCCAATAACATGCAGCCACAGAGCAGGACTGCATGGTTGGTAAAGCTGGGCAAGTGATACCTTGCCCACCACTGTCCACTGTGTGTGTGCGTGTGTGTGTGTGTGCATGCGTGTGTATGTGTGTGTGTGTGCGTGTGTGTGTGTGTGTGTGTGTGTGTGTGTGTGTGTGTGTGTGTGTGTGTGTGTGTGTGTGTGTGTGTGTGTGTGTGTGTGTGTCTAACCTATAGATGTGCACATCTCTGGTCTGTCCCCTATGCGATGGCAGCGGTCTTGTGCCTGTGCGTCCATGGTCGGATTCCAGTCAGAGTCATAGAACACGACTGTATCTGCCCCCGTCAAGTTCACACCCAAGCCACCACTCCGTGTGGAGAGGATGAAGCAGAAAACTCGCTCATCACGGTTGAAACGCTCCATCAGCATCTACCAATCGGAGTAGTTATATGCATCCAAAAACAGGCACACATTACACAAATGCGTTGCATATACACCAACAAGAAATCCTACCAACCTGTCTTCTTTGGACTGGAGTTGACCCGTCCAGCCTGAGGTAGGTGTAGCCATGGTAATTGAGGAATATCTCCAACACATTCAGCATTCGAGCCATTTGGGTGAATATCAGCACTCTACAGTTGGGGTGGTGGGGAGTGGAGGTCTCTTCAGGCAAGAATCAAACACCTGCCACACAGGAGTGAAGAAACACACATACACACTGACCTGTGGTTGCTTGCTTTAAGCTGGCTTAGAAGTCGATCAAGAGTTTGCAGTTTACCTGCAAAGGAAGTACATAGTCATTGAATGGGTGAAGAATATATATGTTACATTATACATGCAACTCTTTCCATTTATTCTTTGTCAGGGGTTAGCGCGAACGCAGTCCCCTACTATCAAAAATTGCACGCCCGAGTTCCCCACGTTTGGGGGAATCGCAGACTTCAGCCAGGCGAAGTGCAGTGCACTGGCCTCGGCCTGGGCCACCCGCCTTCGTGATCACAGATGACCTGCGCCAGGTAAGTTATCTGCCAACTTGGCTGCAGTGAATATGAACTGATTCCCTTTACAACAGTTATGGTTGAAGATTAGGCAGCCTAACACATACTTTATATGGGCAACGCTTGTCTGGCTTCCCTATGAATACTATTATCTGTACATTCTCTATTATAACGAGTGCAATTTGTATGCGAACTTACCACAGTCATACTGTATTAGTCGTGTTTCAGGGAACTGGAAGCACCTCCGCGTAGCCACGGGATGCAAGAGCTCACACGGCTGTACCAGCCCCTCCCTTAGGACCACCTCCATCCTGCCCTTGTTCTGCCACCACAGGGGAGGAGGGTGGCACACATGCAGATCAATCACTGGTGACACCACAGCAGGGACTGTCATTATAAACCTGGAGGAGAACATATTGGCAAAGAGGTTCACCGACTGCAGAAAGGAAAGACTGGCGTGCTGCACAGCCATGTCTAGAGTGCATGCGCTTGTAATGACACTGACCGACTAAGCAAGTCTTCACACTCCAAGGCTCTCTGTTGCACAGACTTCACTGCACCGAGGAGTGAGTGGGTAAACTGGTCCCACACAGCACCAACCACCGCTTGATGACAGGCATCACGGCCACACCACAGCCACGAAGATTGGGTTTTCCTCCTTTCATCAACAGTGGCTCTAAAAAGGAGGAAAGAACAATGAGCACTCACCTTACATCTATACAAGCCCACACCCACACATGTGCACACCCACCCACCCACCCCCCCCCCCCCACACACACACCTCTTAGCAATGGTAAAGGCTTGATGGAAGTCCCTCCCATAGACAGGCTCTCTCTGACACCTCCGTGAGTTCACTCTGACAAGACTCTCCACAATGCCCCTCCGTCCTTCCTCAAAACGAGCCTCCACCTCAGGCTAGACAAGAGAGGACACTCAACAATCATAAACCATATCACACCACTCCCACAAGGGGTAAAGTGTGAGAATTATCCTGCATTCACATACCCACCCTCTCACCAGAATATGACCCTCCCATCCCCTCTGCCCTTACCAGCCTCAACTCCTCCACTAGGCATGAAGTGGCAGTTGTCTCCCCCTCTGTCTGTGAGGGTCGCTGAAGACACACATCTCTGAGGGAGCTGGAGGAAGGCTGCAGGCGATGCACCCTGAACCCAGCAAAGGCGTCCATGGACTGCTCATAGTCAATCAGCCGCAGATTGAAGATGTCAAGATCCACCGTCTGAAAGAAGCACAGATAGAGGCGAGGGGAAGAGTCATGCAATGGCAGCAGCTACATAACTAGCTCATTCATTCCAATATGTGCAGTATGCACCCTCTTCATTGCCCTTATTGAAGACAGCACTACCGTACAGTGGGTCTAGTGAAGACACAGTGTGTGCTCTTCCCTCCTCCCCTCGCTACAAACTGACGGCTTGCTAGCAGTCATTGGAGTGAGGGAGGCGAGGGAACAGCAGGCGATCATTTGGGCCACCTGAAATTGTCTGAAGATGATGATTGTCAGTGCTACAGACATTGGACGGAGGCCTCACAGCACACAGAGACACCTGCTGCTAGTACAAAGGCCTGGTAGTTACCGAACGGCAAAGAAGTCAGTGCAGAATGGTGCTAGAACACTGACAGCACACTCTCTCAGAAATGTGCTGGTCTCTTACAAATGTAGCCATCATGTTTGCTGCCTATGGGTGTGTGTGTGCAACACTGAAGGTGCATGCAGAGCAGGTTTGAGGAGTATACCTTAAAGATGTCCTCCTGCAGTGCTGTGAGGACAATGGATGCAGTGGTGAACACTAGCCCGGCAGCCGCAAACGGTGACACAATTGGACGTGGCTCAAACAGGTCAGGGTGGTTACAGACCTGGGGGGGGGGGGGGGGGGGGCATGTGACATAACGCAGGAGTATACCAGTGCAGTCTTCTTTGCTAATGTTGGAACTAGTAAGTGTACCTCACGTCACCTCTCACCCTAGCACGCTCACCACACCCCTCACACCAATCATTGTCACTCCTCTCACCTTCCTCAGCTGCATCAAGATATTGATAACACTCAAGAAGTTACCAGCAGACAATGTCTCCTTTGTCCTACACAGGGGAGAAGAATGGAGGGTGAACACATACACTGGTTCACAACTGAAGGTCCAGCTCTACATGTGTGCCATCACTCACTTTGCCCTTGACATGTACTCCTCGTAGAGGAAGCGCTGTCGCGTTGACAGCCGACACACCACATCATGCTCAAACTTCTTTGGCATCTGCTTCTCCACCTCAGACTTGAGTCGGCGCAGCAGGAAGGGACGGAGCACCTGCAGGGAGGGGATAAAGTGGGGGTACATCAAAGTGTCTTGCTGTTAACAAAGTAGTTGGAGGATGGTTCAAATCACAGCATCATCTACATCAAACCATTGAGCTCCTCCCCCTCCCACCTTGTGCAGTCTCCTGACGATGGTCTCATTGTACTCTTGTGATCCCTCCACCATCCCAGTGAGTGGGTTGGAGAACCACTCCTTGAAGTCAGTGTGCGAGGAGAACACAGACGGCATCAGGAAGTGCATCAAGGACCACAGCTCCATCACACTGTTCTGCAGTGGGGTGCCCGTTAGGAGCAGCCGGCGCTGACTGTTGAAGCTGAGGAGGGTCTGCCATCGCTGGGACTTGAAGTTCTTGATGTTCTGGGCCTACAGCATGTGAACAGGTGTAATGGATGGATAGGAGGGGATTGTCCACACTGCTTGGTCAAGTTAGACTTTCTGGGTACACGCACACACATATACACACCTCCCCCCTCCCTCTCCTCCCCCGACTCACCTCATCCAGTATCAAGTACCTCCACTTCTTCTGTTTGAAGACACGGTGGTCCTTGACAGCAAGATTGTAGGAGGTGATGCAGACATGGAAGGCATTTGGCTTAGTCCAGCCCTACCACCAGAGACAGCAAGATCAAAGTAAATACAGTACACAATATCAATACAATACCAATACAATACCAATACAATATCAATACAATACCAATACAATACAAATAGTACACTAAATACGTATCACTGGTGACACTAGAGCGCTGTCCAAGCTCAGCGTGGTTCAGTAGTGGTCAATTTTAGGCTCAGAAAAAGGATCATCACTCTGAAAAGCCTCTCTTAATGGCAACTATGCCACGCCATGAAAGGTGGCAATGTGGCTAGCACAGCCAAGAGCTGGTTGGGCGCATCACCTCTGTGGCCAGTGTGACCGGATACTGGCCCCATACACACAAGGGGGCACAGAGTGCAAGCGAGCGGTGATACCCACCATAGGTACAGAACAGAAGCAGGCACTCACCACTCGAAGCTGCTTCCTTTCCTTGGTGGAGCCAAAGTAGGTGAGGATCTTGAAGGCAGGGCACCACTTCTTGAACTCAAACTCCCAGTTGAGCAGGACTGAGGTGGGTACCACAATGAGGTGTGGCCCCCACACGCCCTTCTCGCAGGCCACGTGGGCCAGCAGGGCGATGGTCTGCATGGTCTTGCCCAGTCCCATCTCATCCGCTAGGATTCCGTTGAGCTTTCGTTCATGCATCATCACCAACCAGTCCAGGCCAATGTGCTGGTAGTCACGCAGCTTGTGACGGAGGAGAAACGGTACAGGTGTGCGGACCTGGACAGGAGGGAAGGGGCAAGGGAAAGGGGGAGGGAGAGGGGGAAGGAGAAGGAGAGGGAGAGGGGGGGAGGGGGAGGGAGAGGGGGAAGGAGAAGGAGAGGGAGAGGGGGGGAGGGGGAGGGAGAGGGGGAAGGAGAGGGAGAGGGGGAGGGGGAGGAAGAGGGGAGGGGGAGGGAGAGGGGGAGGGGAGGGGGAGGGGGAGGGAGAGGGGGAGGGAGAAGGGGAGGAAGAGGGGGAGGAAGAGGGGGAGGGAGAGGGGGAGGGAGAGGGAGAGGGGGAGGGGGAGGGGGAGAGAGAGGGGGAGGGGAGGGAGAGGGGGAGGGAGAGGGAGAGGGGGAGGAAGAGGGGGAGGGGAGGGGAAGGGAGAGGGGGAGGGAGAGGGGGAAGGAGAGGGGGAGGGAGAGGGAGAGGGAGAGGGGGAGGGTGGAAGAGGTCTAGGGCAGTATGTAGCATGAAGTGACATATCACAGTTGCCCTATCACGGGTGTTGTCACTACAGCACTACGTATGTGAATACGTATGGACCTCAGCGTCGGATTGGAGTCATCAGATGACATCAGGTTAGAACTGGAAAACACCATCACTGGTCCTCCACATACACACACACACCAAACACACTTTACCATGCTGCCTTCACTCTACAGGCAACATGCTCTAAACACACTCGCTGCTGTGCACTCCTCACCTCTGTGGTGGCCAAGGATGTCCCTTTGGGTTGAAGACGCTCAGCCTCCGCAGCAATGTTGGTCAGGCCAGGCTCAGTCTGAGAGGGAGAGGAGTGGGGTGAGTGAGTGATGGGTGAGTGTGAGTGAGGGGCGAGTGAGTAAGGGGTGAGTGAGTGAGGGGTGAGAGTGAGTGAGGGGTGAGAGTGAGTGAGGGGTAAGAGTGAGTGAGGGGTGAGTGAGTGAGGGGTGAGTGAGTGAGGGGTGAGTGAATGAGGGGTGAGAGTGAGTGAGGGGTGAGTGAGTGAGGGATGAGTGAGGGGTGAGAGTGAGTGAGGGGTGAGTGAGGGGTGAGTGAGTGAGGGGTGAATGAGGGGTGAGAGTGAGTGAGGGGTGAGTGAGGGGCGAGAGTGAGTGAGGGGTGAGTGAGGGGCGAGAGTGAGTGAGGGGTGAGAGTGAGTGAGGGGTGAGTGAGGAGTGAGAGTGGGAGAGGGGTGAGAGTGGGTGCATTTGAGTGTGAATGACACTGAGATTAAGTAAGGTTGCAGACACAAAGTGGATGGAGTACCACTTTCTTTCACAGTAACATTCAGTGTTTGAACACACCTCATCAAAGTTCTTTCCTGAGACCAGCATGTGCAAGACACTGTCCTCTGGCTCAACCATCTGCGAGAGGTCCTCTTCTTCCTCATCCTCATCTCCACTGCACACAGTGCCTGTGACACAACAGAGCATTACAAAAATAAAAGGAGATGGTGATGGTGCACTCTCTAACACACAGGGGACCATGTCAAGTGACAGGACCATCAGCAGTAGAGGTACTAAGGTCTTCAACCACCGTCAGTTTAGACTGAAAGCATTACATTGACAGTGTCACACACACACACACACACCTCTCTCTCTCTCTCTCTCTCTCTCTCTCTCTCTCTCACACACACACACACACACACACACACAGTACAGGTCACTGCCAACGCACAAAGGGAGCACCCACTTTCTTCATCTGATGGATCAGACACGTCTTCGTTCACCTCCTGTGACACATAGCCGTACTTGGCCATCAACTCCTCCATCGACAGGTCCCCTGTGAGTGTTAGGAGAAGTGCATAAACACAGGACAGCAACATGCCTACACCAGGCCTGCAACACCATAGCACTTGTACCAACTACACATCCACATGCTCCCCCCTCACCCCTCACCCTCACCCCCTCACCCTCACCCCCTCACCCCCAGCCCCCTGCACTGCACAGTACCTTCCTCCTGCAGCTCTTCCAGCTCCGCCTTGTGGTCCATGCTGCCCTCCACATCCTCCTGCTCCTCAATCGTCCCCTCCTCGTCCTCAGCATCTTCTGTAGACAACACAGAGACAGCACACAGGGAAGAAGCAAACACATTTATTAGCACATGTGCACATACAAAAAGTGCATTCTGTCACTGAAAGGCTTCAGTCTGTGCTGGGGACACGCCAGGTACACGACAGTGGGTGTGTGCTAGCTACGAGCAGGCACTCTGTTCACTGCAGAGACCTCAGGAAGAGTCTGTCTACACCAGGAGGGCCGAGAGCCCATTCTGATAATACATGCTTATAAAGAGCATCACAGGTCTCCAATGAAGTGCACAGCATAACTACACCAGTATGTAGTTGGAGTCTCCCCGTGGCATATGTACGTACCACCACACCACTCTGCCAAGTTGGCAGCCCCGCCTACTGACCCGCCTCCTCCATTCTGAACTCCTTGTCCTCTGTGTCCACAGCTCTCTCCTCCTCCTGTGTTCCTTCATCTCCTCCACCCAGCATCTCTTGAGGAAGACTGGCTAACAGCTCTTCAATGGGTAGCATGCTCTCTCTCTCCAGAGCAGCCACCTCCTCAGAGTAGTCCAAGTCCCCTGCTTCCCTCTCCTCTCGCTCAATGGTCTCCTCTTCATCCTCACTGGCCTCTTGTGGAACAAACATCTCATCACCTACACGGCAGACGGCAGGTGTGTGTAGGGTGCACGTGTGTGTGTGTGTGTGTGTGTGTGTGTGTGTGTGTGTGTGTGTGTGTGTGTGTGTGTGTGTGTGATGTTCCACTGCTGACCTTCCAGCCCTGTGGGCTTGTCTGCAAAGTCCTTCACAAGCCAGGTGGAGTACTTCTCTGTCTGGTCCACAATGAAGCTGAGGTGCATATCCAGAGCTTTCTTGCACTTTGCCTCTAGCACCATTTGCTGCTTGTGCTCAGCAAGCTGGAATAAGACAGTGGAGGGGAAGTCACTTGCAGATAACTGAAGGGTGTACGCAGCTACAGGTACAAACCATGATTTGTGCGTGTGTGCATGCACCCACCCTATTGATGGAATCCCAGAACTGTTTAACCTCCTTAGCAATGGAGTTTGCAATCTTCTTCAGTCTCTGGCGCTCCTCCTTCTCCTGGTGTTCCTTCCGAGTGCTCACTTCCTGATGATGTCGCAACACAGAGCGGACCATCTGCAACAGACCAGACAGTACGGCACAGTTCACAGCTCCGCCCACTGCTCAGAGCTTGGTCACAAGATGGTACCACACTGACACCTGACACCAAACTTGCTTGGCTACTACATAGTTTAACCTACAATTGTAGCCCCCTCACCTTTCTGGCCGCTCCTTTCTTCCACCTCCTCTCATTGGTAAAGTCTGTAGCCAGCCACTGCATCTCCTCCAGGAGGTAGTCCCAGTGGGTCTTGCGGCGAACAGGCTCCATCACTTTTGGCAGGCGACTGGCAGACCAAAGTCCCTCCCTGCGAAGCTCTGAGATTGCCTTCATAACCTCTGCCTCGTGTCGTGCCCTTAGGACAATGTCCTCGTGAGATTTGTCATAGACAGTGGTGAAGGATCGTATGCGCGTTGTGATTCTCGAGGTTGGAGGGACGATGACAGAGCGCTGGTTGGAGGCCAGGCCCATGGTCCCTTGGGTGGCACCGGTGGAAGTGGCAGCTGCCAGTGCAGACGCAGAGCCAAATTGCAGTAGGGGGGCTTCGTTGGACAATCCTCTCCCTTGAAAGGAACGATCCCCTGCGGCAACAGTACTCGAAGCGGTGGTAGGGGCTTCCCCTTCTGCCTCTCCCTCATCTAGCCTGTGCGCAGTGAGGTACTCAGCAAGGTGGATGTTGGGCCTCTTCTTCCAGACCAGGAGGTCCACCATTGCACCGCTGTTCAGCAGAAAGAATTTCTCCTTCAGGTAGTCGGAGTACCGCGCCTTCAACTCCCCCAGGCTTGCAATCACCTTCTGAATGAGGTACCTTCTGAGCTTTTCGCCGTGCAGGCTTTCTGGGTCTTCCACATTGAATCCAGCTAGTCCTGGATCGTAGCACTGCTCAAGACTAGATGCAAGGATGTCAGGAGGCTTGAATGCAGTTGGTGAGCACAGGAACTGAGAGGGGGACAGATAGCCATCACCGGCGCTGCTGGATGGGTACGGCGGTGGGGAGATTAGATGGACGGGGGTGAGACCAGTGGGTGTGCTGGGTGGAAAGGCACCACTCCCTGTACCCGCTGGCGCAGATGCTAGATTGAGTGGGAGACACACGGACGACGAGGATGTGCTTGTTGGAGAGGGTCGTAGTGCTGGGGTAGATGATATTGATAACAGGGAGGGGATGGTAGGTGGGTGAATGGACAAAGAGGCAACAGAAGGAGGGAGCCCGGTGTCAGCAGTTGCAACCACCTGGCCACTCAGTCCAAGAGTCACAGGAATGCCAGCAATCAGCTTAGCCTGTTTTGCTGGCGTCAGTGGCCCTTCCGAGCTCCTCTTCAAGGCCATGGCCGCTCACAGCGGAAAGGACAACCTGTAACAACAAAGTGTTGAAATGCAGCCATTTAAAAAGATTGCGCAATCGCGCAAACTCCCAGCAACATCAAACAAGCTTCCAATGCATGCACTTGAAGGCGATTTCAGCGAAGAACACTTAAGCACAGCATTGTTGATGCATAGACATTGCAGGATTAATGAAATGTCTGCAACTGTGAGATGGTCTAGAAATGTGTTTTACCGCAAGGATAGCGGCAAAATAAGTGGAAACTCACAAAATGTCTTCAAAACCAATAGATTTACATGTTATACGTCATTTGTTTATTAACCTACCAATGCAGGAAGTCACAATTGTGCGTTTCTTCAATAAAAATGTTCCATTTCTAAACAGGCCGCCATCTTCAACTCACGTTGCCCGCCGCAAAAATCCGAGAAAATACGGATTTTGTGTAATGTGACGTCACAGACAAAATGGTGGGTCGGGGGTGCATGTTACTGCAAATCAAACTTGAAACTGCACATGTACTACATTTGTGTCTTGCACTTCACCACTGACCATAGGCTACGCAAGTGAGGGATGTGGAATTGAAGACGGACCCATCTGAGCTGAAGTTGCTCCTTCCCAAGCACACAGAGTACATTGCAGCTTACGACAGAGACAAGGATGACTATGTGAGATATTCACAGTGATGCCCCTTGAACCTGTTACATTGCAAGTCCAGTATACTTTGCTAGTGTGCACTGTGTATGCACACACGCACACACTTACAAACCTACACGTGCACATTCACACACCTTGCCTGTAGGAATACTGTGTCACAGAGTTCTTGCGCATGAGTGGAGTGTACTGGTGCCTCACTGCAATGGACCTCATGGGCCAGCTGGAGCGAATGAACAAGGAACAGGTTCTCTCCTTTGTCAAGGAGTGCCAGAAGCCTTCGGGTGGGTTTAGTCCCGCCCCAGACCATGATGCACACCTCCTCTACACCCTCAGTGCTATCCAAGTGAGTGGTGTCTTGTGTACATGTGTGTTGTACTACTTTATATGCAATACTGCAGCAATGTATAATGTTAGTCATTATTGTTACCATATTATTGATGTATTGTAGTAGTGCCAGTGTTATAGTACTGTGTGGTTATTATATTATGATTATTCTACGTTGGCAGATACTAGTCCTGTATGAGAGTGTCCCTGTCGTTAATGTGGAGGGTGTGGTCAAGTATGTGTCTTCACTTCAGCAGCCGGATGGCTCCTTCATTGGAGACAACTGGGGTACATACATGAGAGAGGGACAGCTGAAGTGTGTGTGTGTGTGTCTGAGAGACAGCTGAAGTGTGTGTGTGTGTGTCTGAGAGACAGCTGGAGTGTGTGTGTGTGTCTGAGAGACAGCTGGAGTGTGTGTGTCTACAGTAGTAATGGCTGTACGTACACACACATGCGTACACGCACTCATTGCAACATCCACTCTGTGCTATAATATGTCTAGAGGGCCGGACTTTCAGTTGTACTGTTCCACACTTCTACCCTCTCTTCTCCAGGTGAAGTTGACACCAGGTTCTCCTTCTGTGCCCTTGCCTGCCTTTCTTTACTTGTAAGTGAACACACTGATTGTATGTCACGACCACTTAATGCACTGTCAATACACACACAGCGCACACACGCACACACACACACACACAAAACACACGAGCACAAACACAATATATTCCTCACATAAGTTCTGCTTGCCTTGTATAGAAACGACTGGATGCAGTGGATGTTGACAAGGCTGTCAAGTTTGTTTTATCGTGTATGAATTTTGATGGAGGATTTGGAAGGATCCCTGGATCAGAGTCACACGCTGGACAGGTGTGTCTGTTGGTGTGCAGTGTAGGGGTACGTGTGTGTGTTGTCATGGTTACCAGGCCCCTCCCCCTTCTCCTTTTAGGTGTACTGCTGTGTAGGTGCCCTGGCTGTGGCAGATGCACTGCACCATGTGGATGCTGACCAACTGGGATGGTGGTTATGTGAGCGGCAGCTACCATCAGGGGGGCTAAATGGTGAGGAATACATGCATATACACACAGGCACACAAACACACAACACACACACACACACACACACACACACACACACACACCGTCTACAACATGCTGATTCAGCACCTGTAACATATTATGCATTGGGAAGCTTTGCTGACTGTATGTGTTGTATGGCATTTGGCGATGTTGTTTGTGTGCTGTGCAGGAGAGATTGGTCCACTTCATCCTCAGTTGCCAAGACAGTGATACGGGGGGATTTTCAGATCGTCCTGGAGACTGGGTAAGAGAGGGAGGGGCTGAGGTGTGTGGTGTTGGTGATTCCCCTTGTCAAGTGGGTGGGACATGGGGCTGGTCCAGCAGAGCATAGTCTAAGACATTCACTCCCCTCCTCTGCCCCTCCCCCTGCCTGCAGGTGGATCCTTTCCACACCCTCTTTGGCATTGCTGGTCTGTCTCTGCTTGGGTTCAAAGAGGTCAAAGAGGTCAACCCCGTGTTCTGCCTTCCAGAGGAGCTGGTGCAGAGAATTGGGGCCACACCCAAATTATTGAAACTTGTATAAATTGCAATGCTCCAGCACCATTAAAATTTTACATACCTAATTTATTTAACAGTACAGAAATACACTCTATGAACAATAAAGCATGCACTGCACACATGTCAGGTGAGCTACAGCGTTCTGCATGGCATTAAGCTGACATGCAGAGTACAGACCAAAGTGTGTCTATGATTGGAGAGTTCGTAATAGTACTGTGTAAGTGATGATGCATGTGAGGTGTCACCCAGCCAAATTGCCTATAGCCATTGCAAAGCCAAAGCAGTCTATCTCCCATCCACATCTCCCAAAGACACCGACGCACGTGCCTGAGCCGACTGGAAACTCCACTTCATCTCCTAGTCCGGCCTTTCTCTCCGCCATGGCATCAATTTGGCGCCCACCTTTAGTTGTGATGGTCATGCCTCCAAAGAGAACGGTACCATAGTGGGGGACCCTAGCTCCCCTCATTACTATACGGCTGAACTCTTCTCCCGCGCCAAAACTAAACTCCACTGACGGTGCTTCAGTGCGCCCCGCAGTCTTCGTTCTGCCGTCACTCAGTGTTGCCGTAAGACCCATAACACGATTAGACTCCATAAAGAATACTAGCTTTTTGAGATACGTGCCTTCATCTCCGATCAGCTCGAACTTATCCCCTCCTGCTCCTCCGATTGCTTTGTTAGTGACGAACCTGTCCGAGTTTACCCAAGGACACTCCACGTGCCAAGCATTCGCCATTTCTTCCAATACAATTATTACATTATATTATTAAACAGTTACTACTACTAGTATAATATAACATACTGTTACATAAATCAAAGTACTTTGTACATACGGCATCAAGGACTTGCTACAGAAGATGAATCATTATACATTTAGGCAATCATAATAATCTTGTTCCTCAAGTGCTCCAGGTCCACAGCTGCTTTGACATGTGCTGACTTCGCTTTCCTCAAGTTTGCATTTGACTCAAACAAACTCTTCAGTGAGCACACGAACGGGGTTCTTGACATCCCATGGACACAGATGGCATATGTAGACTCCCACCCACTCAGCAGCTTCTCCAAGCACTCACTTCCTTCAGGCTGGGATGTCTCTGAACACTCCACCAGTTTGCAAGAGGTACCGTCTTCCATTGCATGAGAAGACAACCACTTCACAGCAGAAAGCTCACTCAGAGGTACTTGATTGGCTGGTGTGGTGACCACCAGGCCGGTAATAATAGCCCAATGGGCTCTTGTGCCTTCAGCGAGGGTAGGTTGATGGTTGGCAACCGAACGATCATAGGGAATAATGCATGGTTTGCCCAGAGCTAGATTTGAGAGAATCACTGATCCTGTCTCAGGGCCAATGGATTGCACTTCCATCGCCAGTCCATGTGTCTTACGTGCCAGATAGGCAAGGTTGTACGCACAGAAGACTTCACCATCTCTGCTTATCCCCAGCTGAGATGCAACTTGAAGAAGGGATTGTGAGCCTTCCCCAGAGCAGGGCTCATCGCTCAGGGGACCGGTACAAGCACAGGGTTCAACATCCATTCCAGATTCAGACAATCCAGAATGGCACTTGACTGCTTGCGCTACCATACTGACCGTCACCAGTCCACAGCTTGGCCCAGCCTGCTGCTGCCAAGGCATGCTCACAAAGAGGCCATAACTCTCCAATCGCTCCTCCTCCTCTGTCCTGCAATCTCCAGACAATGCGTAACACACATGCTTAGCAAGCTTCTCCCTCGGGTAGGGATCTTGCATTGGGTATTCTTCAATGAGGCGCTTCTTCATCCAAGTATTTCCAGACTTTGGTGCCCCTCCAGTGCCAGCTCGTCTTGCAAACAGGCTCTCCAATGCCTCCACCTGATTAGGAGTGAGACGCTTTGAATTCTTACCCAGCGACGTGATAGGCTCACACTCCTGGTAGCCTAGGCGATGGTAGAATCCTTGCTGATCCTCAGTGGAGAGGTACATGTGGGAATATCCTTGCATTAATGCATATCTCTCAGTTTCTCTCATGATGACCCGCCCATAGCCTTTCCCTCTTAAATCCTTGCGAATGACCACCGAATACATGATGGCAGATTTTCCATCACTCCGTCCATCAGCTTGCTGCAACAGTGAGTGACCAATGACTGTCTTCTCTTGTTCCACTGATGGATCTGAACGCAGTAGCACAAAGTGGCAAGGAAGTTTGTCGCATGAGAACTCAGTCATGGACTGAAGCCGTTTTGCCCTGATGACCTTCTCGTGTGGCCACTGCTCTTCCAACAGAGCCACTGTTGCATCGCAATGCTCCAGACAGTGGTGAATCGGAACCACCTCCAGTAGCGGCTCTTGCTCAGCCATGGAAAGGCGGGAGGCGGAACACTCTGGAGGAAAGAGATGCAGACAATAAACAGGTGTATGTGTAAAAACTGAGACCTGCTGTACGTCAAAGACATACACTGACTTATTCCTTGTAGTACCATTACCTAATAATCATATATACTATAATCAAGTGGAAAGGATCTCTTGTGTAGTAGCTAGCTAGAGGAACCTCACCGATCGCAATGAATGCAGCGAGTTACAGCTCGAAGGACAAGGGGGTTACCCTATCCGAACTAGCTTACACGGCAATTTTGCGTTTCCGTTTTATGAAAATGGCCGCCACTAAGCAGGAAGGCAAGGAGGAGGATTTCAACTACAAGACAAAGTACAAAGCGTACAAGAGACGACTGAAATTGTTGGTCTATGTGAGTAGTGTGGATGTATGAGCTTTGTCGGCTTATGAATAGTTTATTCACATCTGGTCCCATCGTCGCGTGTGTGCTCTTGTGACTCTGAATATGCACATGTAATACATACAGGAGCAGGAGTACTTTAAGAGCATCCTGGAGAAGATAGAGCAGAGCCTCCTCGTGGTGGAAAGAGACAAGAGGTGTGCCTGCTCGTAGTGGTTCATACAATATGCAGCAGTGTACTGTCTGTGCTGCACCAGCTGCAGACACATGCAAGCAACCATCTTGTGCCGTACCTACCACATGTAGTGTACATACAGTATACCTTTTGGTGATACAAGCTATGTGAACGGCTCCTGTGTGCTGCTGGTATCTCTCTGCCATGCAGTTATGTGTTGGACCAGCTCCTCCAGTACGAGAATGTCTCCCAGTCAGGTAGGGTACATCGGCATCTATTGTGCACATGTTCATGGTATGGGTCATACTCATCTGGCTGGGGAGTGGATTAGCCAGAAGGTGATTATTCCAACTATTCTGCGTTCCTGAGTGATAACCAGACTCCATTTGAGCCACCTGTTGTGTACCACCAGCTGTCGTAGCTATTGTTACCTCTTGATGGTGTAACCACCTGCAGACACCAGACTGTTATGTCACTCTGGATGTAGTGGGAATTCACGAGGCCCCGTGAGGTTTGTTGTATTTGATTTAAGTGTTTGTTTCATTCTGCCCTGCAGAAGATGACAGCAGTGATGGCTTTAGTGACACTGAACTCCAGCCTGCTCCGAAGGGGCAGTTCCTCAGTCCACAAGTTCAAGGCACGGGAGGACATCGGGGATCCCCTCTTCGGGATAAGAAGACCCCAGCTTCTAAGCTAAAACAGCAAGAGGCAGCCAGTGGCGCAAAGAAGGGAGGCAAAGCCGTGGGGGAGGCAGAAGTTAAGCGAGGTGGAGCAAAGCGGGGAGCAGCATCTGTAAAAGGCACTGCCCCAGCAAAGAAGGCTCGCAAAGTAGTGAAGCCAACAGCCAGGTCAGCCGTGAAGGGCCTGGAAGTAAAAACAGTGTCAAAGACTGTGAAGCAGGGGGCAAACAAAGTGGAGGAGTTGATGGAGGACAAAGAGGACCAGCTGGTCATCTCTCTCCCTCTCCCTGGACCCACTCCAAAAACACAGCTTCCAGGACCTATTCCCAATGCACCACCAACTCAATTCCTGGACGCCAGCTCAAGTTCCAGCTCCAGCACAAGTGGAAGCAGCAGCAGTGGCTCTGGGAACAGCTCAGACAGTGACGATGAGAGTGGTACAGAGCCCCCTGCTGTGAAGCCGAAACTATCTCTGTCAGTCCCTCCTGCTGCGCACTTGCACATGGATGAGCACGCTTATGGCATTCCTACCAAGGGAGTCCCCCCCTCTAAGATCCCCACTACAGTGGGCGGGGCTAGAGTGATGAAACTGCCGGAGATGAAAAGCGAGCAGACGGAGGTGCAGCACAGTGTAACGGCTAAACCCACTCCACACCGACCCTCTGTGCTAGTGGTAAGTTGACTCTGCACCTAAGGGGTATTTAGGGAGTGGTCACACATAACCCCACACAGTCAGTAGCTGTGTGTGCTTACAATGGAACGATCAAAATCAAAGGTGCTATGTGTCATGACATTTGACTGCACAACCACTAAACTGTGGATTTCAACCTCTATTTGCGCACACCTTCAAACACACGAATTACTTCTTCTCACTCCTTATGACACCTGACTGTGTTGTACACTTGTGTGTTCTCCCATCTTCCCCTGTACCTCCAACCCCAGAGCACCATCAAGGGACAGAGTCTAGG
>OZ025890.1:507500-552257 GCA_964019415.1 Ianthella basta | reverse complement strand
TAAGGAACTTCTTGCTCAACAAAGCAGAAACGTGAGCATCGCCACAAACTATTAGGGGTGGACAATGTATCAGTGTCGTGACATTATTGTGATAACAGGGTTACAACCTAACTCTAAACTTCCTCCCTCCCCTTCTCCCACAACACAGAGGTGGCCCATGTTCACTAGCTCCTTTGCAGCTGCTGATGTTCTGTCAGGACGTGGCAGCTGCCATGGTCTACCTCTCACTCAAGGGATTCATCCACAGGGACCTAGCAGCTCGCAACATTCTCCTGGACTACACCAACCAGTGCAAGGTATGTATGCAGGAGGAAGCCAGCCACATCGTTAATGTGCTTGAGAGAACCAAACGGTAGATTGGTATGTGTGGGGGTCTCTTATTCTTTAGTGTTGAGCTGGGAAGGAGCAGATTGCTTGAAAGCTGTGTGCCCCTCTTCAGTTTCATGACTTCCTTCACAGGTATTGTGTATATCAGTGGCACCATTCCGTTCCCTTCAAAACAACTCCTCTGCTAATGGGAAACACATTTCTCACAAAGGGTGGTGAAAAAGAAACACTCCCTAACTATATTACACAATGAACACTCCTCCATGACACTTTCACTGTTATTGAGCTGAATTGTGTATACACATGGATGTCACATTAATGGGAAATCACTTTCATAGCGCCTGCCCACTCTACTTCATAATGGTCCTCTTCCCTCTCACTGTCCCCTCCGCTCTCACTCCCTCCCCTCCCATCCCCACCCCTCCCCTCCCTTCCTCCTTATGTCTGCACCCCTCCACCTCCTCTCCCTCCCTAACTAGATTGCTGACTTTGGCATGTCCCGTGATCTGGAGGAGGACTACTACTACACACAGAGGGGAGGACAGATCCCAGTCAAGTGGACGGCTCCCGAGGCCATTCTCTTCCACAAGTACACCACAAAGAGTGACGTGTGGAGCTATGGGATGGTAATGTATGAGATATGGTCATTGGGGCGCAAGCCTTTCGCAGAGCACTCAGTAGATCAGGTGAGTAATTACAAGTCGCCTTGTGGCAGGTGTCCCATTCCCATCTCACAGATTAGGGTGTCCTCATTCCCATTATGTATGTAAAGTATTCCAATCCTATTATTGTACGTAGCTGTTCCCACTCCCACTGTGTAAGGTGTCCTCATTTCCATTTTGCAATTCGTTACATTCAGTATTGTGCAACAACCTCTAATTCTTCCCTAATTCATCTCGGTGTACCACAATCCATGGTACAGGTCATTAAAGAGTTCAACACTGGCTACTGCCAGCCTCCTCCTCCTCGTTGTCCCAGAGGGATCTACAGCATCATGGTCAAGTGCTGGTATGTCTCATGACCAGTGCACACGCACGCACGCACACACACACACACACACACACACACACACACACACACACACACACACACACACACACACACACACACACATTCCATCCACCACCACAGGAACCCAGACCACCACAGTCGTCCTTCATTCAAAGAAATACACAGTGAATTGACAAGCAACACAGAAACACTGCTGGCCTGGTCAGGGGAAGACGAAGGGACTCCCCCTCATGCTGCCACACTGGGCGCCCAGCAGTCAGAGGAAGCAAACCTCTACAAAGACCTTCAGTACAAATACAAGCAAAGTCCCCCAACCGAGTAGCACCAAGCAGTGATAGGATGTTGACATACGTACTGCACCACATATACAACCTTCACTGACACAGCACGGCACTAGGGTGTGTGTGTGTGTGTGTGTGTGTGTGTGTGTGTGTGTGTGTGTGTGTGTGTGTGTGTGTGTGTGTGTGTGTGTGTGTGTGTGTGTGTGTGTGTGTGTGTGCACTCCATTTGTAGCTGTGTCGGGTGCAGTATACTCTGTATTGCATGTACTTACAGTACACACCTCAAAAACAAGTACTTTAATGCATACTGTATATGGCATACCCATGTATCATTGGCAATTGTATGCATCAGACGATAACACAGCAGGTGCTCCTGTGGTTTGGACTAGTAACCATAGGAACAGCTTGTATGCTAGACTAAACACAACTACATATACCAGGACAAGCGTCACATGACTGCATGTGACTGGCATCCCATAATAGTGTAATACCACAATAATTGCTAGTGTGCACAACCATACGATTTATACTATAACACTAGCTATATAGCACAATATTACTTTCCACCTTCTGCTGTACTGAAGTACAATGCACCCTGCTGCCTACCTCCCAGCCTGTGTCTCTGACACCACGGAGGGTCGGATGCAGAGGGGGGGAACAAGGATGTGTGTCAGGAGAAGGTTCTCTGGGCGTGTGGACATGCAGAGGAGAGCCATATCCTGCAGGAGGAAGTACAGGATCCAAGGGAAGAGTGACAAAGCAGCGGTAGCCATTAGGGTATCATGTACATGTAAGAATATAAGCAACTACATGTCAGTAAAATCCACTCCAGAAGATATGGGCTCCATCTGAGAGTGAGATGGGGTCAGAGACGGCATGGCAGCACAGTGATGGGGGTGCAGACCTACAGTACACTTAACTACAGTGGTCACCCTCATCACCCTGCCCACTTCACTCTCCTCCCCTCCTCACTACCCTCCCCCACCTCACTACCCTCCCCTCCTCACTACCCTCCCTCCTCACTACCCTCCCCCACCTCACTACCCTCCCCTCCTCACTACCCTCCCCTCCTCACTCTCCTCCCCTCCTCACTACCCTCCCCTCCTCACTACCCTCCCCTCCTCACTACCCTCCCCTCCTCACTACCCTCCCCTCCTCACTACCCTCCCCTCCTCACTCTCCTCCCCTCCTCACTACCCTCCCCTCCTCACTACCCTCCCCACCTTACTACCCTCCCCGCCCCACCTCTGCTGGTATATTCTCAAAGAGGTGCAGAGCTCTCAGTGGGTTGAGTATCTCTTGAGCCTTCCCCACAAATGGTGCCAGGTCCTTGTTGGCTGCAGCTGCTTCTTGCATGTCTTGGTGGAACTCAGACACTTCTGCCTCAGTCATCTTACGACTGGAGGTGGAGACGCGATACTTCTCATGGACAATCTTCAGAAGAGCACACTTCTTCACATTACCTGCAGGAGGCCACCATCACATGCAGGTCACATGTAAGTCACATGCATATCACATGAGAGTCACATGCAGGTGCAATGCACTACACTCACCATTGACAGCTTCACAGTATGGGCACTTTGACACCTTCCGGGCTTTCTCGCTGATCTGTTTTGCAATATTTCTGCGAGCCAGAGCGGAGAGACTTGGTTTCCTCAATGCCTCAAGGAACCTTCCTCTCACTTCTCCATTCAGGAGCACCCGGCTACAGGTCTGCAAGGACAACACAAGTAGCAAGGCATGAACACAAGTGGCCAAGTTCTCCACAAGGCATCCATCAATCTTCCCTCTAGTTCATCCCCCTCCTCCTCTCCCAGCCCACAAGACGAACAAAGCAGCGATTACCTTACAAATTATCTGGAGGATGCTAATGATGTTCTTGAAGTAGCCAATGTGGAAGACAGGCAACTCCAGCTCAATGTAGCCATAGTGACCAGCGCAGTCGGCCAGGGGCTTACCGCATGTCTCACACACGGCATCCTTGGTGCTCGTACCCTGGCAACGGGAGATGCAAGTCACATGACATGGCATGTGACGTTACAGCACTATATATCATAACTATACCACCAAACACATTAAAATTCAAACGGTAAGGAATATCATCTGCCATCGCTGCGGCAGGCACTCATTGGCCACATCTTCGTACATCGCAGAGAATGCAGACACAGCTCCTCTCTCCTCCCCCACTACACTCCCCTCCTCCTCCTCCTCCCCCACTCCCTCCCCTCCCCCTCCCTTACCATGCGGTGGTCCAGGACTCCGTACGGCACGGCGCTGCGTGCATTGTCCTGGGAGTACAGAGACTTGCTCACCACATGAAGGTGAGCCTGCTGCTGTATCTGCTGACCAGCGAACACGTCGAACCTAATGTGCCGACTGCAAGTACATCAAGCAGGGAAAAGGAAGGAGGATACACCACTGAATTCGCTAGCTAGCAGTGCTGACATATGGCAAGTAACGCATTCACGCAAGCAATGCTCAGCAACGCGTAGAGTCCACGTTGGAGAAACCCTGTATATCACGAATTACTAACATTTTCTTCGCTAGATCTGTTTCCCTAAACTGTTCTTTCATCTCTGGCCGCTTTGCCAACGATCAGACACTGCAATGCACAAAACAACGGGAAGCCATTTTAATGGATTGAGCAACTTCGGAAATTTCACTTGCAATGTAAGCTGCACTTCCGTTCCATATCATTTGGATCTCTTTAGCTGCCATTGCGAGCACTCCGGCTGACAGCATACCTGTACAGTGTACACTCAACTGAATCCTCTCACACACACACAGGGTCACGCAATGTACTGGAGAGAGAATACTTTTGCCAATACAGGCAATTAAATACAATCATGAATGGCTGATTGGTTGACGATTAAATATAATTCACTTCAGTCTCCCAAATCTGTGCAGTGGCCAAACCTGTAGCAGAGACAGACAACAGGTGGTGCAGTGAGTGGGTTTACTTGCATCCCTGCTACCCAGTAGCACACTGTACTTACCGCATTCATTACAACCGGCATGTCACAATACTAATCCCCACAGCACAGCACACACCCGATAGATTATTTTTCCTTCCACTAGTCCCAGTGGTACAGGGCCAAAGTCCCTCGAGTCGTGAGAGCTCGGGTCACAGCCTTCAAGCCATACATGTCCTCTTGGCACCTATAAGCATGGATAAGTGTAGAGATGAAGTCAAATGTGACAAGGACATCCGTTGGTGACATACTGTAGTGAAGAAACGGAGACCATACTTTGCAGTCTCTTATTCCAGCATGACCACTTTGAACGTGTGCATAGCAGCATAGGTTTGATTGTTGGTGCAGTAGAGGTGTGAGTCTCACCCATAGCTTGGCTCCATCCCTGCTAGCAACCTCCTGTCCAGCCTGCAGCAAACGACTAGCACAGTACTCCACACCTACCCACCCGTACATACACTAAACAGTGTGCCCACACAGAAGAGCACTCCAACGCCGGCCCTCCACTCACCACTGCAGTAATCCTCTTCCCAATGATGTTGTCCGGCTCATTGGGCTGCCGGGCAATGACTAGATCATTCCTGAAGAGAGTTAAACAGATTGGCATCACTTGCTGATCAAATGCAGCAGCTTCCCATTACTAAAATACTTACCGTTTGATTCTATTAAGATGCTTTGATAGGACGTCAACGATTGCAATGTCACCATCACCGTCCTTGTTCAGAACAGAGCATACTTCAACAGCAGACGTGCTTTCGCCAGCATGCCTGTGTGCACTCGTGGGTTAGGGAAATTCCCTAATGACGAACCGCAGGAACCCCTTGGGGCTGGTACGTACCGTGTTGCAATCCATGTTGCAGTCAAGTTAAATATACCAAACTAATAGCAAACGGTCTGTATTTATTGGTCAGGAGCCTCTCCTCCCCAGTTGAATCCCCCTGGTCTGTCTTCTGGCATCCTCTCATATTAGATATTGCAGACGTCTTGCGCAATCGCAGCAAAAATGTCTGACCGATTCGCTAATACCGCGTGGTATGTCAAATTAAAGAGCTCGCCGCTGGTACCAGAAGAAACGAAACTCAGCAAACTTGATATCAAACGAAAGATCGTTTGCAGATCTATCAGACCTTAGTACTTTCATGCTGACTGATACTACTGGCTTTGAGTAATGGGCGCTCAGTTTCTATGGTAATGTGTAGTGGGCCACCTTTCAGCCAGCTGGCTATTAAAAGGAACGCGAAAGTGCTGTAATCAGTGGCGTAGGATGTTCAACAACGCTTATTCGCTATTAAATGGTGTCCTACTTAGGCGAAGTTGAAAAGGCTTCGGACTTTGGGTAATTTTGGAAGCTTTGATGCTATTGCGCCTGTGGGCAAAGATGTACTCTTTTTAAAATGTTCGCACTCACCGACAACTAAACTTATGCGACGGCGAAACCTGAAGTTTCGCGAAACTAGCTATACGGGAGTAGAATCGCAGTCATCGCTGTGCGATGCCAAGCGCTCGGTTACTGCTCGCAAGCGACGAATGTTCTTGTTCTACTAAACGTGACTGCGTTATTCAGTGACGTCATGCGCGCGTGATTCGTACATACCGTAATTCCTATTACTACGTGTCAGAAAAAAATCGTACGGTAACAATATTCAGAAGCTTGTAATTCAGCTTCTACCGAACGGAATTGGATGAAAAAAGTCTCATACAGATCGCAAAAGGTAGGTGAATCCGAAAATGCTACCAACATATTGTCAAAACTGAAAGCATATTTGAGCCTGCAGTCTCTACTCATAGTTGGGGTCCACTGGTGGGGCATCAAACAAGTACTGCCTGCACACACAGAGAGAGAGAAAGGAGAGGTGAACACGGTGACCACTCCAACAGTACAGCTGGTGTCTGGGTCTATGTACACACGTGTTGATCACGTGTAGAGCACACCTCTGGTCACACAGGTGCAGGGGTATGTCCTAGCTAACACTTCACTGAACCAACTTGCACTGTGGGCACACATGCAGGGGGTGATGTACAGATTTGTGTAGTGTGCAGATATGGGAATGGAGTACTCAACAAGTCGTGTTGGTATGCAAGGCTCACATAATCAGAAAGGGTTGGTTCTCCAATACCAGCTTCACAACAGGGTTGAAAACCTTGCCGACGTTTCGACCAGATGCTCTGGTCTTCTTCAGGGTGAAGATATGCTAGTGCGAGCACTGATCATATTTATAGCCTAGCATCTCATCAGGGCTATAAATATCTAGGCTATAAATATGATCAGTACTCGCGCTAGCATATCTTTGCCCTGAAGAAGACCAGAGCATCTGGTCGAAACGTCGGCAAGGTTTTCAACCCTGTTGTGAAGCTAGTATTGGAGAACCAACCCTTTCTGATGCCTGAGCCAGCTGAGAAGCCCTCACTTCACTCACATAATCCCTGGAGTTTTCAGTATCCTAAATCCACCGGGTTTGGTTGGGAAAACATCTTCTAGAAAGTAATACATGTGTCCCACAGCAATGCCTGGAAGTGACGACAAGAGTGGGGGATGATGCCAACAATTGGTGGCTAGAGTGAGTTAGAGGCTCACACACACACACAATAACACACAAACATAAACACTCACCCATCAAGTCAATGACTAGGGAATTTCCCAGTAGCAGGGAAAATCCAAACAGCACCCAGGGCAGGTACGGTGCCTGAAAGTTGAGGACGCCAAAAATGTTCATCCTGATGTAGGGATTCCTCCGACTCCACACGTACACAATCATCATGGTGAAGGCATGGCCCAGGAAGACCAGGTGGATGAAGAATGCTATAAGCTAAGCAAGCACATGTCAAGGATTCAACAGAAGATCAACTTCTGACCACCTTACAGTGATCTTATGAGATAAAAGGCTTTCTAAGTCTTAGTATAAATTACTCTACATCTTAAACCAGCTTCAGGAGAAACAGAGACTTGCAGAGTGTGAACACACACACACACACACACACACACACACACACACACACACACACAGGCCTGTACAACACACCAACAATAGCTAGGTCTCGTAGCATGAGTACCCTAGCCCCAGGTAGCCACACTGTGTGGATACAGTCATTAGTACCCCTCCAAAGAGAAACATGCACACAAAATCTGAGGCCTTGTTCCGAAACGATCCCTCCTCCAGCCACCGACAGTAGCGGTAGATGAAGATAATGTTGAACAAGAAGTTGAAGCCAATTGGACCGAAGAATGTGAACGTTGTCACTAACCTCCATAGCTGCAGGTATTGATGGGTTGACACAGCGAGTGTGTGTGCGCATGTGCATGTGTGTGTGTATGTGTGTGTGTGTGTGTGTGTGTGCATGTGTGCATGTGTGTGTGTGTGCATGCGTGCATGTGTGTGTGTGTGTGTGTGTGTGTGCATGCGTGCATGTGTGTGTGTTTGTGTGTGTGTGTGTGTGTGCGTGTGTGTGTGTGTGTGTGTGTGTGTGTGCGTGCACATCACACATTTTACATACCTGAAAGTCCGAGAAAATGAGTTTAGGGTTGAAATAAATCTGATACGGAGTAATAAGATCCAGTTGCTAATGGCAACAAAGAAATACACATAAAATTCGATGATGCTCTAGTCCAATACTGTACTGGCCTATGTCATTGGTGTACGTGTGCTGCACTAGGTACTCACCACCCCAAGAGTGGTCACAACGCATGCTGTGGTGTATGCCCGAGTTATGAGCGGAATCTCCATATACAACTCTCTGACGTTGAGGGCCATGGCCTGTCCTACGCCACCGAACGCGTACACCGTGGTAGGTCTTCAGAAACTACACCTTACGTTAGTCTCGTTCCCAGACCCACCTCCGCCGTCCCGCCAATTTTATTTAGATAGGGGGGGACCCCCTATCTAAATAAAATTGGCGGAACGGCGGAGGTGGGTCTGGGAACGAGACTAACCTTACGTAGGGACTAACGAAGTGATACATGTCCGTGGGGATCCCCCATTGGCTGCAGCATAACCAATTCCTAACCAATTTATTTATTTATTATTTATTATTAATTTTAATTAATTATTCCTTACCATTTCCTAATTCTATTCTATGAAATGGGACCTAGTCTTTGTAGGGGACCACAGAGCACGAGCTCGAGCAGAGATGAATCGACTGGCAGAGTGCGACCAAAGCCCCTCACCCCACAACGACTACTCCTCGGATGAAGGTAGGCCAAATAAAGCTTTCCTTGGTGCGTTCACTGACCCTGAAGTGCCAATAACATGTAGAATACGACGGTAGGGCATCATATGTCTCTACTGCTCTTTAAGCTTGTGCTATTTACTAAGGTTGTGTTTGGGGGGGAGGGGGGGTTCAACCCACTAGCTTTAGTCTGTAGTCCAGCTTCTCTGGTTATTTCAAAAATGATAATTTAGAAGCCTCAGATTTTGCCCCAAGAATGTATGAACACGACGTCCCTGTATCCCCTTCTCTAACTATGCACACAGACACAGAAGATGCGAGTGAGGCTGAGGAAGAAGCAAGGCTAGAGGCAGACACTAGAGTAGGAAGAGCAAAGTGAGTGCCTAGTACTCTCCTCTCGCGGCCCTCCCATCTGTGGGCTCCCCTCCTGCCAGACAAGACCAAACTAGCTGGTCCATGAGTGCAACTAGTGCCACAGTGGCTTGCATGGTGGTTTGAATGTGTGTATGCCAGTGCTCTGTAAGGGACAAGTCCCCATCAGGTGCAAGGTGTTGCAGTAGAGCAATAGAGATGTCCATTGTTGCTTATCTTCAGCACACGTCTTCCTTTTTGTTAGCACTTTTGAAGAACGATTGAGAGTACTGCAAACTCAGCTGGAAAAGTTGGAGAAAGGTGAGCCCTTTGTGCGGTAATGCAGCCACTCACCAGTGGAACACATGAGGGTGTGTGTGTGTGTGTGTGTGTACGAGTGCATGTGCTTCCATGTGTAGGGGAGGACCTGGAGTACATCAAATGTGTGAAGCATCTTGAGACAGTCAGGGACAACCGGATATTTACAGCAGGTATGTGAGGGAGGAGAAGGGAAGGGGGACGCCAGGTGGTGTTGTCACTACTGTTGGAGATGTGCTTGTTGCAGTGGAAGTGGAGGCACATGTATGTGAGTCTTCCTTCCTTCTCCTTGCAGAGACTTGGATGCTGTATGAGGTAAGTGCAGCGAGACTGCATGGGCATTGCAACCTGCAATTGGTGGTGGGGGTGCTGCAACTGGTGGTGGGTGTGCTGCAACTGGTAGTGGGGGTGCTGCAACTGGTGGTGGGTGTGCTGTAACTGGTGGTGGGGGTGCTGCAACTGGTGGTGGGTGTGCTGCAACTGGTAGTGGGGGTGCTGCAACTGGTGGTGGGTGTGCTGCAACTGGTGGTGGGTGTGCTGCAACTGGTGGTGGGGGTGCTGCAACTGGTAGTGGGGGAGCTGCAACTGGTAGTGGGGGAGCTGCAACTGGTAGTGGGGGATGCTGCAACTGGTGGTGGGGGTCCTGCAACTGGTAGTGGGGGGTGCTGCAACTGGTAGTGGGGGAGCTGCAACTGGTAGTGGGGGGTGCTGCAACTGGTAGCACAAAACAACGGGAAGCCATTTTAATGGATTGAGCAACTTCGGAAGTTTCACTTGCAATGTAAGCTGCACTTCCGTTCCATATCATTTGGATCTCTTTAGCTGCCATTGCGAGCACTCCGGCTGACAGCATACCTATACAGTGTACACTCAACTGAATCCTCACACACACACACAGGGTCACGCAATGTACTGGAGAGAGAATACTTGTGCCAATACAGGCAATTAAATACAATGGCTGATTGGTTGACAAAATAAAATTCACTTCAGTCTCCCAAATCTGTGCAGTGGCCAAACCTGTAGCAGAGATGGACAACAGGTGGTGCAGTGAGTGGGTTTACTTGCATCCCTGCTACCCAGTAGCACACTGTACTTACTGCATTCATTACAACCGGCATGTCACAATACTAATCCCCACAGCACAGCACACACCCGATAGATTATTTTTCCTTCCACTAGTCCCAGTGGTACAGGGCCAAAGTCCCTCGAGTCGTGAGAGCTCGGGTCACAGCCTTCAAGCCATACATGTCCTCTTGGCACCTATAAGCATGGATAAGTGTAGAGATGAAGTCAAATGTGACAAGGACATCCATTGGTGACATACTGTAGTGAAGAAACGGAGACCATACTTTGCAGTCTCTTATTCCAGCATGACCACTTTGAACGTGTGCATAGCAGCATAGGTTTGATTGTTGGTGCAGTAGAGGTGTGAGTCTCACCCATAGCTTGGCTCCATCCCTGCTAGCAACCTCCTGTCCAGCCTGCAGCAAACGACTAGCACAGTACTCCACACCTACCCACCCGTACATACACTAAACAGTGTGCCCACACAGAAGAGCACTCCAACGCCGGCCCTCCACTCACCACTGCAGTAATCCTCTTCCCAATGATGTTGTCCGGCTCATTGGGCTGCCGGGCAATGACCAGATCATTCCTGAAGAGAGTTAAACAGATTGGCATCACTTGCTGATCAAATGCAGCAGCTTCCCATTACTAAAATACTTACCGTTTGATTCTATTAAGATGCTTTGATAGGACGTCAACGATTGCAATGTCACCATCACCGTCCTTGTTCAGAACAGGTCTCATTGATGTGCCATAGCACTGCACACAAAGATACACAGTCAGATCGCACGACAGGTCCTACCTCTGAACCAACCATAGACCGCATGTCCAACGCGTGCATTTACTCTAGCTACAGCCCACAGTAAGTTATGACAACACAACTTTCCAAGGCTCCTCAAGCAACATCACACGACAAATCGTGTACGTGACCGACTCACCACAGTATACGTGACCAGATAGAATGTAACGGAGTAGTAGACGCAGTTCACGTATACGCCGAACAGAGCATACTTCAACAGCAGGCGTGCTTTCGCCAGCATGCCTGCGTGCACTCGTGGGTTAGGGAAATTCCCTAATGACGAACCGCAGGAACCCCTTGGGGGCTGGTACGTACCGTGCTGCAATCCATGTTGCAGTTAAGTTAAATAAACCAAAGTAATAGCAAACGGTCTGTATTTATTGGTCAGGATCCTCTCCTCCCCAGTTGAATCCCCCTGGTCTGTCTTCTAGCATCCTCTCATAGTTGGGGTCCACTGGTGGGGCATCAAACAAGTACTGCCTGCACACACACAGAGAGAGAAAGGAGAGGTGAACACAGTGACCACTCCAACAGTACAGCTGGTGTCTGGGTCTATGTACACACGTGTTGACCACGTGTAGAGCACGCCTCTGGTCACACAGGTGCAGGGGTATGTCCTAACACCTGATGAACACTTGGGTGATGTACAGATTTGTGTAGTGTGCAGATATGGGAATGGAGTACTCAACAAGTCGTGTTGGTATGCAAGGCTCACATAATCCCTGGAGTTTTCAGTATCCTAAATCCACCGGGTTTGGTTGGGAAAACATCTTCTAGAAAGTAATACATGTGTCCCACAGCAATGCCTGGAAGTGACGACAAGAGTGGGGGATGATGCCCACAATTGGTGGCTAGAGTGAGTTAGAGGCTCACACACACACACAATAACACACAAACATAAAAACTCACCCAGCAAGTCAATGACTAGGGAATTTCCCAGTAACAGGGAAAACCCAAACAGCACCCATGGCAGGTATGGTGCCTGAAAGTTGAGGATGCCAAAGAAGCTCATCCTGATGTAGGGATTCCTCCGACTCCACACGTACACAATCATCATGGTGAAGGCATGGCCGAGGAAGACCAGGTGGATGAAGAATGCTATAAGCTAAGCAAGCACATGTCAAGGATTCAACAGAAGATCAACTTCTGACCACCTTACAGTGATCTTATGAGATAAAAGGCTTTCTAAGTCTTAGTATAAATTACTCTACATCGTAAACCAGCTTCAGGAGAAACAGAGACTTGCGGAGTGTGAACACACACACACACACACACACACACACACACACACACAGGCCTGTACAACACACCAACAATAGCTAGGTCCGCTACTCATAGCGTGAGTACCCTAGCCCCAGGTAGCCACACTGTGTGGATACAGTCATTAGTACCCCTCCAAAGAGAAACATGCACACAAAATCTGAGGCCTTGTTTCGAAACGATCCCTCCTCCAGCCACCGACAGTAGCGGTAGATGAAGATAATGTTGAACAAGAAGTTGAAGCCGATTGGACCAAAGAATGTGAACGTTGTCACTAACCTCCATAGCTGCAGGTGGTGATGGGTTGACACAGTAAGTGTGTGTGTGTGTGTGTGTGTGTGTGTGTGTACATCACACATTTTACATACCTGAAAGTCCGAGAAAATGAGTTTAGGGTTGAAATAAATCTGATACGGAGTAATGAGATCCAGTTGCTAATGGCAACAAAGAAATACACATAATATTTGAGCTCATGAAGCTCTAGTCAAATACTGTAGTGGCCTATGTCATTGGTGTGTGCTGCACTGGGTACTCACCACCCCAAGAGTGGTCACAACGCATGCTGTGGTGTATGCCCGAGTTATGAGCGGGATCTCCATATACAAGTCTCTGACGTTGAGGGCCATGGCCTGTCCTACGCCACCGAACGCGTACACTGTAGTTATATAAATGGTATACATAGGCACACATGCGCACTGCCTGATAAAGTTTTTAAACAGCATGCTTGAATAATAAACAAACCAATAGAAAATGATACAGATCATGATTAGGGAACAAGAACACACAAACATGCAGAATATGGGTCAATCATTGAGGTAGGTCTTAAGAAACTACACCTTACGTAGGACTAACGAAGTCTATACATGTCCGTGGGGATCCCCATTGGCTGCAGCAGCATGCCAATTCCCAATTCTATTCTATGAAATGGGACCTGGTCTTTGTAGGGGGACCACAGCACGAGCTCGAGCAGAGATGAATCGACTGGCAGAGCGCGACCAAAGCCCCTCACCCCACAACGACTACTCCTCGGATGAAGGTAGGCCAAATAAAGCTTTCCTTGGTGCGTTCACTGACCCTGAAGTGCCAATAACATGTAGAATACGACGGTAGGGCATCATATGTCTCTACTGCTCTTTAAGCTTGTGCTATTTACTAAGGTTGTGTTTGGGGGGTGGGGGTGGGGGTGGGGGGGGGGGGAGGAGGGGGGCGTTCAACCCTCTAGCGTTAGTCTGTAGTCCAGCATCCCTGGTTATTACAAGAATGATACTTAATTTGGAAGCCTCAGATTTTGCCCCAAGAATTTATGAACACGACGCCCCTGTATCCCCTTCTCTAACTATGCACACAGACACAGAAGATGCGAGTGAGGCTGAGGAAGAAGCAAGACTAGAGGCAGACACTAGAGTAGGGAGAGCAAAGTGAGTGCCTAGTACTCTCCTCTCGCGGCCCTCCCATCTGTGGGCTCCCCCTCCCACCAGACAAGACCAAACTAGCTGGTCCATGAATACAACTAGTACCATAGTGGCTTGCATGGTGGTTTGAGTGTGTGTATGCCAGTGCTCTGTAAGGGACAAGTCCCCATCAGGTGCAAGGTGTTGCAGTAGAGCAATAGAGATGTACATCTTACCTTCAGCACACGTTTTCCCTTTTGTTAGCACTTTTGAAGAACGTTTGAGAGTACTGCAAACTCAGCTGGAAAAGTTGGAGAAAGGTGAGCCCTTTGTGCGGTAATGCAGCCACTCACCAGTAGAACACATGAGGGTGTGTGTGTGTGTGTACGAGTGCATGTGCTTCCGTGTGTAGGGGAGGACCTGGAGTACATCAAATGTGTGAAGCATCTTGAGACAGTCAGGGACAACCGGATATTTACAGCAGGTATGTGAGGGAGGAGAAGGGGAGGGGGACGCCAGGTGGTGTTGTCACTACTGTTGGAGATGTGCTTGTTTCAGTAGAAATGGAGGTACATGTATGTGAGTCTTCCTTCCTTCTCCTTGCAGAGACTTGGATGTTGTATGAGGTAAGTGCGGCGAGGCTGCATGGGCATTGCAACCTGCAACTGGTAGTGGGGGTGCTGCAACTGGTGGTGGGGGTGCTGCAACTGGTGGTGGGTGTGCTGCAACTGGTGGTGGGTGTGCTGCAACTGGTAGTGGGGGTGCTGTAACTGGTAGTGGGGGTGCTGTAACTGGTAGTGGGTGTGCTGTAACCTTGTGTGGCTATTTCGATACTCAGATCGATTGCATGGAGAGGGAGCACGAGAGAGAAATGGAACAGGCACAAGAGGAGCTTGATGTGAGCCTTTCTTGTAGCTGCACAGCACGTGGAGATGGACTGGCCTGGGATAGGACACTATTGGGAGTAGTGGATTGAACATAATGAACGTATGCTCCTTCCTCCTCTTCTCCCCTCCCCTCCACTGTCCCTCTCCCTCTCTGCCTCCCTCAGACCAAGAAGCAGGAGTTGAAGGAGTGCATTGCTGCTGACCTGCAAGAGAAGCAAAGAGTAGCTGATCAGGAGAGGACCAGTCTGGACTTGGCAGTGGGTAGGTCTGGAGGGGCATGGTGGTGGGTGGGGTGGGTGGAGGGGCGTGGTGGTGGGTGGGGTGGTGGGTGGGGTAGATGGAGGGGCGTGGCAGTGGGTAGGTTTGGAGGGGCGTGGTGGCGGGTGGGGTAGGTGTATACATTGCATTCTCCTCTCCTGTCTACTGCAGAGCTGACAGACACCAAACCAATGACCACGAGGAAGCTGCGAAGCCTCAAGCGCTATCATGACTCCCTTCCCACCCAGGACAAGAAGAGGAAGACCACCACACGTATCCACCAGCAGATAACACTACATCAAGACATGGGAGGTGTTGAGAGCATTGGGAGGTGCTGAGAGCATTGGGAGGTGTTGAGGGCTTTGGGAGGTGTTGAGGGCATTGGGAGGTGCTGAGAGCATTGGGAGGTGTTGAGAGCATTGGGAGGTGCTGAGAGCATTGGGAGGTACTGAGAGCTTGTATTGATGGGGAGCTATTTGCATTCACTTCTACGTGCATGCTTATAGTCATAGCTATTTCTGAGTTTGCATTCATTTGCGGCTCATGTACGATATGTGTGCAGTTGGGTGTGTGGGTATTTGTGTGTATGTTGAAGACCAGTTGACTCCTTAGCCTCCTGCCCAGTGTCCAGTCTCATGTACTTGCTGAGCGATGAAGAAATCAATGATGACCTGCACACCATCTTCAAAGGGAGGGGACACAACTATGTTCCCCGGACACACGCACAGACTGGTGCGTGTGTGGGAGGGATAGGGTGCCGGCTGTGATGTGTGTGGGTGGTGTTGAGGTGGTGCTATTTGTCCATGTGTAGGAGCAGGGAGCGAGGGAGGCTCACACGAGGCACGCGTGGAGGATGGAAAACTCTACTATGACAGAAAATGGTGAACCCCTGTCAACCCCAGCCCACTTCTATGGTCTCCGGTAGCTGGTGTACACAGCCCCTTCCTCTCTCTGCAGGTTCCACAAGGGCCAACACATCATGCTTGAGTCTGTTGACCATGGCCAGGAATGTGGTGTCATCACCACAATCTCCCTCAACGAGGTGTGAACCCTTCCCTCATGGTGTATCTGTATCTGTTTGATTGATACTCTTCACAACCAGTCTCCCTCCCCCCCCCCCCCCCCCCCCTTCAGATTTGGATTGCTTGTCTTCCGGATCACTCAAAACTGCGTGTCAACCTCTCCCACTTGAAAACAGGCAAATACATCCTGAAGCGAAGAAGTGCCTGATACTCCCCACCACCCACCCACCCTGTACACCCAACACACACGTGACACAGCTGTGTACTGTATGTTCTGTTCACCCACTCATGTGTCTTCACGACATGCGCTAGTTTCACTGACACACAAAACAAGTGTACAACTGATTGCAACATTAACCAAGTATTGCATATGCACTGGTTGGTACGCACTTGAATTGCTAACTGGAATTGAATTCCACAAATTGAAAAGCTCATAGGAATACAACAAAATGCATTAAATTTGATCATACGTTACCAGAATAATAATATTATGTGAATAAATTATTAGTGCCCTATAACAGAGAGGCGAATGCAAACAGAATATTCAGCAGTAAGAGCACAGAGCAAGAGGAGAAGACAATTGTGAAGAGCCTGCCCTTGGCCTGGGGGGAAGACTCAAAGTAGGACGAAAAGTACATCTCAACAAAGGCCATAAATGTCCATTGTCCGTCTAAAGCAAACACTGGCAGCATGTTCAACAGTGCTAGAGCCCCTGACAGAGACACACAATACACAAGAGAGGTCTCCAGTGCAGCGGGCAGCTGCAGCCACATCAACGAGGCCCTGGGCCGATAATCACTCACAGAAATAGTCATAAGGAGGAACCTGGGGTCTCCCAAGAAGAGTGCGTCCACGTCTTGTGTGTGTTCTATTCGCAGGAGTCGAGTTGTGTTGATGACTGCGGGGACAGCGCAAGCCTGCTTCACTGCCCCACGGCAGTCCCTGGGGCTGAAGCAAGGAGAAGAGAGAGTGACAGGTCGAGCAGTGAGACATTTGTAATTTAGTGACTGTCCTTCATCGACCTGACCCTCCTCCTCCTGAGGCTGTTGAGTGGTACTAGGTGTTACCACAGGCTGCTTTGTTCTGAGTATGTAGAAGCACACGTGTGTGCTAGCAAGACCAACATCACAGCAATCTCTCACGCCCTCTTCTGGTGAGACTGAGGTATGCTTGTGGTGGATGCTACGGTGGGAGTCCAGCACATTGACAGACATGCAGTACCCAGACTGGGGCTCATCAACCAGTGACGTCACACAATGCAGCCAGTCACGAAGATCCGAAACAGGGCAGGAGTTCACAGCAGTGATCCTTGTCCCAGGCACCAGCTTACTCTCCATCACAGATCCCTCCATAACAGAAGTTACCATGACGCCTCCTCCGGTGCTGTAAAATGGCCACAGGAGGGTGGGCAGCAGGTACAGCAGGACCAGAGCAGCCACGGCCACCACCACATTGTGCCATGCTCCCGCACAGAATATCTTCAACTGCCTCCTGGGGGAGATCACCTTGAGGTGGTCCGACTGGAGGTCCACATACGCTCCGGGGTAGATGAGGAAGAGGAATACAGCAAACCCGTTGATGCGCACCTGCTCACACGCAGCTGCAAAGGCATGTCCTGCCTCATGCACGACGGCGAGGAAGAGAAGTATGACAAAGTAGTAGCCAATCTGACTCCACGGCAGGTTGACTCCGGGTACAACCGGCACCAGGACGTGTTCCTCGGCTGCCTGCAGTCTGAAGTACCCCACCAGGTTCACCACCAGCAGCAGCACGGACGAGAACATGACCCCCAAACCAACGTACATCCCTGCTGTGAACCAAGCACTCACTACTCTCGGCCACTTGTGCTCCACGTGGGTGAAGAGGTCGTTAAGTCGGACAGAGTACACTCGAAAGTAGCCAAACGACAGTCCAACTCCCATGCGTTCCAGAAGGTCGTGATACGCGAATCGAAGACTTCGCGATCGCTTCAGATAGTAGTCCACTGCAGCCACTGCCACCCAGAACATGCATACTAAGGAGAATAGCTTCAGTAGTGCCATTCCGTTTGCTTTGATTCACTGGAGAAGATGCTCCCTAGTCGTGATCAAAGACGGCACGACATCCATGTTCGCAACAAGTACCTGTTCCCTCAGCAATCGGGCTATTGGGCTCTGGGTAATCTGAGACCTGGGGGGTCGATCAAGAAGAGGGGAATCCTTTAATAAGTGGGGAGGCGTGAACAAAGGTAGCTATAGCAACCAAAACACGGAAAACCCAAGGGGATTCACCCACCGGCGGCATGTTCTTCACCGTAAAGTTTGGTGGTGAGTTTAGCAGGCTTGCACCCATTCGACCGCACTAGCTCAGCACCATCTGCTAAAACTGATACATTAAGATTTTCAGTCCGAGTAGTTAGCTATCTAAGGTCCACCAGAGGCAGAGGAGGACAGGGAGGGCTGCTTGATCTAAAGTGAATACTGCTTTTACCGTCACATGGTGAATCTATAGCGGCCTAAAATGATGTAAAATTTGCATAACCTGCAGCATTTGCCCAATGCCTAGCACAGCTACAAGCAATAATAGCAATGTGCCAATGCATGTACGTATGTTAATGAGCCTAGCCATAGTCCACTGAATACAAGATTTGGCATGTTCATGTGCTTACCATGAGTGTACGTTAGCTTCTGAAAGTGATACAAACTACATTACATAAACCCATGTGACGTTGACGAGCTGTCTCTCTTTCCTCTTCAGATGACGAGGAGATGCTGTTCAACCCGGACTGCACTGTGCAGCTCCTAATTGACAACATCAAGCAGAGGTGTGGATGTGCCAAGTCCAGTGAGTATTATGGTGTAGTGTAGTGTGGTGTGTTTTGTTTTGTTTTGTGTAGTATTTTGTATGCCCCACAATTGATAGCCTCGTGCATCCAGGCCTATTTTATACAGGAAGACTACATAGACCTGACGCATTACCATAGATCCATATATCAAGGTGTGTAGGGTTGCAGCCCACAGTGCAGCCCAATCAGATTACAGATATGCTATGACATCACACACCAGCTCACACCAACCAATGAGACTGAGCATCAGTAATGTTGGTGTGAGGAGGTTCGCATGCTTCCTGGGCCAGGTGCTATTTCATTGGTTGTTACAAGCTGGTATGCATGTGATGTCATAACGCATCAGCAATCGCAACTTGATGTATGGTAATATGCCAAGCCTATATGAAAGCTGCCTAAGACAGCCACCTTTGAGCCAAGTCTAAATGACCATTATAGAGAGGTGGCTGCTCTACAGAGATAGATTGCAATGCTTTAGTGCCATTTGGGGCCAGGGTGGAAGGCTGTTTTAGAGAGGTGGCTGCCTAGCGCAGTGACCATCTTAGACAGGTCCCACTGTAGTATCACTGCATAGTGGGCCTGGGTGTGCGAGGGTACACGTGTGAGTGTGATAAACTAATGCCTACCATCCCCGCACTGAATTCATTTAGTAGAGGTAAGATGTACTGCGTGACTGGGTGCGCAGAGTCACATGTTCCATTGGGATAGGTGTTAATGAGTATAGGGTACTCATTTGAAAGTGCTAAGGGAATAAAAAGCACCCAAGCGGTGCAGGTATACATAACAGTGTGTTTGTGCGTTTGGTAGACCGTTGAAATGAGCTTTCAATACACTGCACCTGTGTACGCTATGTCATTTCACTTTTATTGGTGTGGTCATTGAGTGAAGCACCGTAGATCCTTCGTGCAGGAAGTGAGTCCTTCCTGGCTAAAGTGTGAGGTGTGGAGTGCAAGAGTGGATGGGTGGACGGTCGTACTGATTGCATACCTTAGTGTGTGTATGTGTAGGGATGCACTCTTACTCATGTGGTGTGTCCCATGGTGTGTGTGTGTGTTCACCTTGTGTCTGTGTGTGCAGTAAGTACCGCATGTTGTTGTTGTTGTTGTTGTTGTTATGGGCATGTCAGTAATGTTTGTTTCAGCCTCTCTCAGTTGGTAATTGCATTACTGAGGTTCCTTAAGCTCCTGGTCATCCCTCAGCTGGTGATGTAGGCACATGTAGTTGGGGTAAGTGAAAAGTAGCCTGACCATAACTGATCTAATAGCTGATCTAATAGCTGATCTACGTATGGCCTGACCAGGATGTGTGATGAGTGCACTTTACACCAGTTGGAATGTCCTGGTCCGTAAAATTATTTTCTTACCGGATGTGCTCCTGTGCGGTGACATTCCTGGGTGACACGCGACAAGGTTGTCCATCTCACAACACCAGTGCTGCATGTTATATACTGTATCGCAATGTACATACGCACATACGCACATGTTTGCATTCACTGTATCTGTTTGTTTGTTTGTGCATCGCTGTACCACCCTCTGCCCAGCTGAGTGTGCGAGTGGTGCAGTTGGTGCTTCTGATGGGCTAAGTTGGTGCTTCTGATGGGCTCTCCCTACTACGATCTGCCATCACATGTCTTCGAGGCTCCAGATCAGCCTACCACCGCCATGCTCATGTCGTGGGTATCATGAGCGGTAGTGGGCCCATCACTGCCCATCCCTGTGCGGGTAGCCACTACCCCAAAGTGCAGTACATGGCATGAGTATAGGCTCTCATTTTGTGAGAGCCAACCTACGTATAACATCTCGCAAATGACACAATTTATTTTTGTGAATGGCCGGATATGTGGCCCTGGGTGTCAAATATGGAGAGATTTTATTGTTGTTAAGGATACTTCTAAGTTAAGTCTACTTCTTTTAAGTGCCAGGTACTCCATGACATTGGAAGGCACGCAGAGCACAACTAGGGTGTCTGGTTGGGATGAACATGGCTGTAACTTAAAACCACATCCTCCTGTGACTGAAGTTACCTGTGCCCATTGAAACAGAACAACACTAGCACATTCGTCCTGTGACCTTCCCCCTCACTACTCCAGTGACACAACACATTCGTCCTGTGACCTTCCCCCTCACTACTCCAGCGACACAACACATTCGTCCTGTGACCTTCCCCCGCACTACTCCAGAGACACAGCACATTCGTCCTGTGACCTTGCCCCGCACTACTCCAGCGACATAACACATGCCTCCTGTGGCCTTCCCCTGCACTACTCCAGAGACATAACACATGCCTCCTGTGACCTTCCCCGCACTACTCAGGTGACATAACACATGCCTCCTGTGACCTTCCCCGCACTACTCAGGTGACATAACACATGCCTCCTGTGGCCTTCCCCTGCACTACTCCAGAGACATAACACATGCCTCCTGTGACCTTCCCTGCACTACTCAGGTGACATAACACATGCCTCCTGTGGCCTTCCCCGCACTACTCAGGTGACATAACACATGCCTCCTGTGGCCTTCCCCTGCACTACTCAGGTGACATAACACATGCCTCCTGTGGCCTTCCCCTGCACTACTCCAGAGACATAACACATGCCTCCTGTGACCTTCCCTGCACTACTCCAGTGACATATTGTAACACTTCTATCAACATTTCTAGTCAGGCTCATTGTTGCAGTGGTGTGATGACTGGTGTGTGCACTGGTGGTCTTGTACAGTACTCTCCTGTCACTCCCAACTGCAGCCAACATTGCACTCCTGGACGAGAAGTTGGAGCTGGTCACCATTGAGGAGCGAGCTATGGAGAATGGTGCCAACCTCTTTGTCAGCAGAGGGACCTACTACCTCCTGGAGGTCCACAGTAAGTCCCCCAGTAGCTACTCTGGTACATACAAGCATGTGACCAGCAGGACACAGATCATGACCCAAGCCTATTAGTTAGTCTCTCCTTGTTTATGCGGTAGCACTGACCAGTGCTGATTTCTGATGACTGCTTTACTTCCATCCATTTTCGGTAATGATGATTGGAAGTGTGTGATAGTAGCCACTGAAGTGCTTAGTTCTTGTTGTGTGTAGAGCGTGACAGTGAGACGGTGAAGTATGTTCCTCTCCTGACTGGAGTAGCTGAATCACATCCGGACATCCTGAGTAAGTGACTGGGAGGAATGCTGTGGTAGCCTGTGTGACTGGTGGGTGGGTGTGGGGGTGTGACTGGTGGGTGGGTGTGGGGGTGTGACTGGTGGGGGTGTGACTGGTGGGTGGGTGTGGGGGTGTGACTGGTGGGGATGTGGGGGTGTGACTGGTGGGGATGTGAAGGCATTATACGTATATGTGTGTGGGTGTTGGGGTGTGACTGGCGGGGGATATGACAGTGTTGTAGGTGGTGGGTGTGGGGTGTGACAGTGGCAGACAGTGTGTGGAAAGCTAGAGGTAGTTGTTGAGTAGCACAAGGGATGTGCATCATTTTGAGTTGCTTCTGCTTCAACTTGATTCCCACCACAGCCCGTTTGGAGGCCCTATCCAATCCCAGGGCTCGGCCAGAGAGTAAGAACACGCGATCACGTCGAACAGGCACTCGGCTCACTGCTCAGACACCAAAGAAGAAGGCAAGTGGAGGAGGGCCCACTGTTGGTGATAGCCGGTCAAAGTCCAAACTTAAGTGACACCGGACATTCAACTCTCCCGTAGTTTACCAAGTTTGCTGAATGTGGCATGTTCATGTACGTACAGATGTACCACACTGTCTCACGATTTGGACTGTGCTGTTTTACTCTCATAAGTATTTCTTTGTACATCCATAGCTGTACTGGTGTGCTCCTAACTCCCAAGTACTAGCATTCACAAGCAGACACACGTGTGCACATGCACACACACACACACACACACACACACACACACACACACACACACACACACACACACACACACACACACACACACACACACACACACACACACACACACACACACACACACACACACACACACACACACACACACACACACTGGAGCATGCTTGAACCTCTAATTGTCATGGGAACACGCCTTCAACATGTTTTTTATGTACAGGTTGTACAATTAATTAAGTGAAGTGACAGCATAAACAATTTGATCAGATATATAAAAAATAGTACATAGAAAGCAGCAAGGCATAAAATGATATAAAATAGAGTGTTCAATTCAATATGCACACGCAACCAATGTTGTGGTAGAGCAAGATCTGTTCTGTTATAACTTTCAAAGTTGAACGTTACAGTAATCTCCATACAGTGTGTCTCTCTGTGTTAGTGCTTGGAGCGACTGAGCTCAATCCAGTCCTGTACCCTTGACTCTTTGGACTTGAGGGCCTGGTAGAGCAGGCCATCCAGACTGGCCTCACCTGAGAGGGAACAACACATGCAACAAGATAGTCATACGTATGTGCGTACATCTCACAGTTGTCAGGATTAAGAGCCCGGTGCTGCAAATAGGAGGCCTATATCTGATATATCTTTCATTGTGCCTTTCAGCATGTATACAAGAATCACTTGCAAGTGTATTCTCTCTCCTGCTATCAGTAAAACACACATCCTACCCCTGTCAAAGGATTAAGAGCCCAGTGCTGCAAATAGGAGGTCCATCCTACCCCCTGTCATAGTGAGGAAGGATGAGAGTGTTATCAAGAAAGGTGCTAGCTTGTAGCTTATCCCCCCTTCTGTGAGCATGAAGGAAGAGGAGGCTATGTGCAGCTTCAAGTGCGACAGTGAGGCTGTGTTGTGAGCAGGGCAGGGCTTCTACAAGAGCAAGGTGTGAATGCCATCTAACAGGTACACATTCATCAACGTGTGCTAAGCTCACACAGATGGGTGGTCCTGTTTGTTGCACGAGACTTGTGAGACACAAACAGCTTAAGGCCAATGTTGTCCAACTTCATTCCTTCCAGTGGAAACTCAAATTCCTACACAGACACATATAGAGGAGCAGAACGGATGATTATGACACAGGCTTGTGTGTGTGCGTGCGTGCATGCGTGCGTGCGTGCGTGTGTGTGTGTGTGTGTGTGTGTGTGTGTGTGTGTGTGTGCGTGCGTGCATGTGTGAGTGGTAGTGAGTTGTGATATGCCCTTTAGTTACATACGTACCTCCTTGAATTCTGGGTTGAGGGTTTGATGGAGCACAGCCGTTTTCCTACTAACATCACCATCAACATTTGAAAGGACACTGTACATTGGGAGTGAAGAGAGATCGATAAACCAGGAAGCTACACAGAGAATAGATTGCAGTACTGTTGTGTGTGCATGTGTTGTCACTCTGATGTATTGTATGTCACATTGCCACTTAGACGTAATTTTTACCACTAGTACATACTGTACTGTACATGAACGTGTGTGGGAGTGCGTGTTGTATCCTTCAGTGAAGTAATACAGCATCCCATGTACTGTATGAACTACTATCGGGTATGGAGAGCAGTACTCGTTCATGACAACATGAAAGCCACTGATAGCATATTTCTGAGCAGGCACAGCTGTTGGTGACAACTGAATGACAGGACGTTTTGACCTGAAGGTCTCTCTCGACCGCTTACGTGATAAGGAGTGAGGTGAGAGATGGCTACTAGTAAGGATAAACTGATGACATCACAGACGATTGAGTAATAGTATGCTGTGTTCTGATTGGTTGAGTTGCAATAACAGAAGTTCTCAGTTGAGAAGGATGGGATTGGCTAATTACAATGACAATGTAATGATGTAATGACTGAAATTGGGTTTAAACAGGCAATTTTCAGAGTGTGAAGGTACGTATACATAGGTGTGCCAGAATGCTCATGAAGAGGTGCGGGAATGCTAAGTGATTTACACTGCCCTCTCTACCATGACTTCTGTTCAGTCAGTTCTATGCTGGCTCTTTGCCAGTAGTCTGAGTCGTGAGTTTGGTGCTAGGTACTGGGAAAGAACAACAAAGGGAATCAAGCCTCACTACTCCCTTTGATCTGAGACCCAGTATCACATCGCACTGAACATTCCCCTCACCCCTATAACAGTATTTTGGCACACCTACCTATGATCTTACAGAATTTAGCAGTGGATCTGCCAACACAGCTATGATTCCTACAGCACATCATGCATTAGGTCACATGCACTGTCCCTCCACAATGGCTCACATTTTGGCGTAGGGATTTGCCGAGTGCTTCTTCTTGTTAACTGGCCGTAGCCTCACAACCCGAAGGACTCCGACTGTGATGGATCTCCTCTCAAGGCTGTACCCAATGCTGACCAGGGCCTGACCATTCTCCTCACTGTAAGTGGTAATGTTAACCTGCACAAGTGGTTGATTGGTTCACTTGAAGCTAGCGCCTGGTATCCACTACACCCCACAGCAGTAGACCATGGAGCACAAGGAAACCACAGTCATATGAAGTTTGATTAGTCACTCTTGTGAGACATGCTCTTAACAATTGCAGGTACATCTGTGTGGATGGGTGTGGGTGGATGTGTACATGTAAAGGGGTGTGTACTGAACGTACTGGTTGTTGGTCGGTCAGGTTGAGGCAGAAGGTGTCCACATCATGCTTGACTCTCCTGATGGGGATGGTGGCTGAGCCAAGGAAGTCATCCTTGCTCAGTATGTCTTGGTCAAACACCATGAAGCTGTGGAAGGAGGGAGGGAGAGAGGGGAATGGGACAGCGTTGAATTATGCTCTCATACACCTCTCTCTCTCTCTCTCTCTCTGTGTGTGTGTGTGTGTGTGTGTGTGTGTGAGTGTGTGTGTGTGTGTGTGTGTGTGTGTGCATCATTGGATGTGCTTGGTGCACCCTGTTGCATCGTGGGATGGCATATGAGTATATGGGATGTGGAATCGAGGTGTTGTGGGTATGTCTGCTCACATCAATTCATGTCTGCGAATAAATGACTCGGAGATACCATAGTAGACAAACTCCTGGTTGAATTCGGGATTCAGTGTTCGTTCCACTACTGCCGTGGTCTGTTTTGTAGTCTATCAAGGAGACGGGAGAGACGGAGGTACAGGTACCTGCCTAGTGGTGTTGTGTGAGTGCCCTGTTCACTTACAGATCCGTCTGACAGATACACAGAGACGTAAGGATCAGATTTGCCATTGGAGTCAGCCGCTTTCAGGCCCTGTATAAGGGAAGCACTATCATCCCTGAAAGTAGCCAGGCATTGGCTACAGCTAGTACATGTCTCATTGGCTCGTGTGTGTTTGTTAGGTGTTGATGTTAGCTTGTTCGTTAGTACACACCTTGCATCGTATGATGGTGACGCGTAACTCCTTGCTATCACGGTCATACGTCATTCTGAATTGAATGTTCCCGTTAGTATCTAGAATTGATACAACAGAATGTTTAAACATCAGATAGTAAATTTGGTGTGTTGATAAGCATAGTGTGTGTGCTTCACTTTAAGGCATAGTCACGTACCTGGACTGGGCTCCCGGGAGGGCACTGTAGAGGTCATAGAAGAGAAGGATTTGATCAGATCTTCAGCTTTCTTGACAAACTTGTTCAAGGAGTTAGTCTTGCTCTTGCCAAAGCTCTTCCTACGTTCTTGTGCGTCCGCCAGTTGCTGGGGCAGGGTGCCTTCAGGCACTTGCTCATTTTCACTCTCATCCAAAGAGCTGCCATGCAAGCTGTTGCGGGCACTGCCAGCTGGTGACATGTCCTCGATGCCTTCTTCTTGGGAGCTGTGTTCGCTGTCCGCTGCATCGCTTGAACTTGCTATACTGTAACGCGAGCTCACCGGGCTTCCCCGTGTGGGTGTCTGCCGCACCAACCGAGCCACTGACCGTGGCAGACCGAGTTCACGGCTGCGGAAGGTGTCCTGAAGGGTGACATCAGAGCCATCCAGCCAGGTGGAGCGCCTGTTTGTCTGAGGGATTGTCAGCGACTTGTGTTCAACGAACGAAATGTAGGAATTGTGTCTCTCGTGAAGTGACTCCTGACCTACTGTATGGTGGGATAGCTCTGCGACACTGGAGGTGAGGCTTGGAAGTGATTGTGACAGTTGGCGCTTGAATGCCCTTAACTTTCCAGGTTGAAGTAGCCCCTGGGAGGTCTTAGCATTCTGTAGCTGACTGAACCCATTGAGTTCTATCAAAGGCGTGGGAGGTTGGATATTCACCTCCTCGATAATGCTGCTTACAGGTGAGACAAGACTCTGTTTGCCATCGTATGTGTCGGCATCACTGTCTTCCTCCGTGAGTAGCTCCATCTGCAGAAAGCTGAGTCGTGCAGCCAGCTCCTGGTCCGTCATATCGAAGGCAGTATGGTGGCCCAAGTACCATGCACCAGTGTTCTTCCATAACTGCACAAGTATTGGGTTGAGGGGCACACACACTCACACACACACACACGTAAAGAACCAAACTGAAGTGTTGTATTGGCTATATTACCTGTTGTACTGTGTGTCACCCATTACAGCACTCCATGCACAGTGCTACTGGCTCTCTTAGGCACCCAATACTGACCTCTCTCCTGCTGTGGCACACAGCACACAATGTGACCTGTCCATGCTTCAGTGTATACTGCCTTTTGCACTTCGAGCACACTTTCTGTGAGATGAGTGGGAAAGGGAGTGAAGTGAAGGGATGCATACAGTTTCAACTAGGCCTTCCTGTGCAAATTAAAGCCAGTGAGAATAGCACAGAAAATGGGAAGGAGCACACTGGTTTCAGAAGGTGGCTTCACTTCAAGAGAATGTTTTGAACAAACAGTCTCAGTTTATACACCCTTTCCTCATTAGTCACACATAGGTAGTAGTGCCATGCACACAAACATATGCATTCCTGCACACACACACATGCACACACACACACACACACACACACACACACACACACACACACACACACACACACACACACACACACACACACACACACACACACACACACACACACACACACACACACATGTGTACACACACACACACACACACACACACACACACACACACACACACACACACACGAGTACACGCACACACACACACATGTACACACACACACACACACACACACACACACACATGTACACACACACACACACACACACGAGTACACGCACACACACACACATGTACACACACACACACACACACACACACACACACACACACACACACACACACACACACACACACACATACACACACACACGTGTACACACACACACACACACATGTACACACACACGTGTACACACACACACACACACACACACACACATGTACACACACACAGCTCGGGGAAGAACTCACGTTATTGCAGTCGTGGCACTCTGAAGGGCAAGAAGTGATGCGCATCATCCAACATAGCGTGAACATGTAGAACTCCGCTCCACAGAGTATGCACGAAGACCCTCCGTTGCCACTCTGCTTTGCTATCAGTTCCCTGTGCTTCTTGACCAACGTCCTGCGATGAAGGATGTGAGAGAAAGAGATAAGAGGGAAGGTCTTTTCACAGGCATATATTGATGCACATTCACACATACTTGTGCACACATCACACACACACACTCATGTGCACACCCACAACACAGGGTGATGGACACCAAGGTCCTACTCATATGGTAGAAAGTGGACGGTATTGTGTTTCTCAATGTAGTCACAACAGGCTATCTTTGTATACACCAAGGAGAAGATCGCTTCACTCACAGCTGTCTAAGTTCTTCCACCCTCAAATTCCTTTCCACATCCTCCACTGTCCTCTTCAGTGTGTCCACTACGTTGAAGGGAACCCCACCCAGCTGTGTGAAGCTCATTCGCCTTGGCGTGATGGACTGGAGTGGGGGGCACTTTGAAGATACAGTAGACCAACCGTACTTTAAACTGCAGCAGTGGTAAGACAGGAGAAGACAGAGCATTAGAAGAGGATGCTTACTGGGTACAAACAGGTTGAGTAAGCTAGCCTACAGCTTCTTCTTGAGGCTATGACCTTTCTAGAACAGCAGAATTCAGCACACACAGGCTATGGTGAAGATAACAGCTGTAAGAGCTCTAGCAATCCGTCCATCTATGGAGCAGACTGATCTGCACACAACATGGGTTGACCCTTCTACTCCTAACAGGTTCTCCCCAAGCAGTGAGCCTAGAACAGAGCTCTGGCAGCTGTTTTGTGGGCTGGGAGGGCCTGGTCTCTCTGCACTCACCTTCCTAACCAAAGGAGCTGGGTGTCAGTGGGACAAGCCATAGAGTACCTCCAGTCCTGTTCCATCCTCTGTCTCCTATCAGCCCCAACTCCTTCCTTTATAGCAGGAGCAGCAATCAACTTCTCTTTGATGTAGCTGGACTAGTTCTACTGTTGTGTGTTGAGGGGGCAGGCTTCCTTTATATCAATAGGTGAGCACCTGTGGTATTTGGTCAGGCATGCAAGGTGCTAGTGGCTGAGGTGTTGTGGGGATTGATTAGTGTGTGTATGTGTGTGCGAACACCGGAAGACCTGAATGTGCTATACCACGAGGTCCTTCATGTGTTTCACGGGCAGGATTTGTTTTCTCTGTGTGTGTACTGTATAATATGTATATGGTGTACAGTGTTTGTGTGTGTGTTTGTGTGTGTGTGTGTGTGTGTGTTTGTGTGTGTGTGTGTGTGTGTGTGTGTGTGTGTGTGTGTGTGTGTGTGTGTTTGTGTGTGTTTGTGTGTGTTTGTGTGTGTGTGTGTGGTGTGTGTGTGTGTGTGTGTTTGTGTGTGTGTGTGTGTGTTTGTGTGTGTGTGTGTGTGTGTGTGTGGTGTGTGTGTGTGTGTGTGTGTGTGTGTGTGTGTGTGTGTGTGTGTGTGTGTGTGTGTGTGTGTGTGTGTGTGTGTGTGTGTGTGTGTGTGTGTGTGTGTGTGTGTGTGCATGTACATACGTACTTTATCTAATTACATACACAAATGCAGCAGTGATCAGCTGTACATCAGTGGTATGTAGCTTGCAGAGAGATCATTGCAATGTTATTGAGTCTGACTTGGGATTAACGGATACAAGAGAGTACGTGTACTACGTACTGTCTAACTTAATTACAATAGCTATTAGAATCTATTAATGGGGGCAGTCCCACTTATTGAATTTGCGAGTCCCACTTATTAATAACGTACTGTAAGTTGGGAGTATAGTCAAGCAGTTTTGACATATCCCTTGGGCCAGAACTAATAAAACTCATGCCAGATGTGTTAACCAATGAAATGTCAACACATTGAAATTGTGTGCCGTTTCAAACTGAATTTACAGCCATAAACTCACTACCGTATTTGGTATGTATTAGCATACTCGTCAACTGTACAGTAGCCTAATTTATGCATGTAACATAGTAATGGCCACATAAATTGTATTTATATGCTGTATACCTATTATTTTATTCAATTTGGCATTATGTGAACATAGGGTCCATGGTGCCATCACCATGACAACACAGTTGGAAAATCCCAGTTATTGTAGGAAATAGCACCTTAGTTGACACTAACACACACAGAGAGCTTACCGACTGTGTTTAAAGGCTATGTATCCTGTGTTCGAAGGCACAAAGATAACTGAGAACTTTGTTATCTGTGCCCGATTGGGTACAACCGAACAGTGGCCACATTGTTGCCATGGCAGTATAGTGAATGTTTACGGTGCATGTGTACACGACCACAATGTACACCATTCAGTGACATTCAATACAGAAAGTGGTGTCTGAGATAAAGTGATGCAAGGAGTGATACATGAGAATTTGTGCAAGTTTGCCAGCGAGCAAGCAAGCAAGCTAACTTACACACAATGAGGCTTGTCACATTGGCTGACCCAGTATGTGCTGCTAGCCACGCTGTCACAGTACCTTATATACTGTAAGTGAGCTCCGGCCATTCAATGGGACATGCAAACAGCTACGTATATACAATCCTTAAACCCTGGTTGAAAGGGTTAGTCTTGAAGGCTTGCCTGTTCTTCACACCTCAACAGGCCCAGAGGAAGCACTTTAAAGGTGGTCAGGCCACGTCAAGCCAATCTTGCCTAGATGGCCACATGCACAGGCCAGCAAGTATCTTTGCTATACAAAAGAATGGCCAGGCCTGAAAATCTGGTCAGGCCATTAATTGCCTGGGCAGCCTTGGCTGTTCTGACGGTCATGCTCAATTGTACCATTTGACCCTGTCAATATAATATATGTTATCATGCACTAATGCTGTGGAGGCTGGAGGGTCTCCACCGGACTAATTTCAGTGTATAACTGAACTATTGTACGTTCACACCAAAGTTGATGCAAGCCAAATCACAGGATGGTGCTTACTCATGCAGATCCAAGGTGCTGAAGGAAAGAGGAAGTGTTTTGTCACATTCAAAGTGATGGTACTGTAAGCTTGGTATTCTGGAGAATTCATGCACGGTGGCTGCACATGCATTAGGAAATGTGGACGTTGTTGAAACGTGAGGTGAAAGGATGGGGAGGAGCATGGATGAGAAAGTAGCCAGTTCTGTGCACACCCCACACCCGTACACTGTCACATGACCCCACCTTGTGAGCATGTGTCTCGATCCAGTACATCCTGGGGGGCAGGTACAGTTGTCAGGGGTAACACATGTCCCTCCATTCTCACAGCTGGGATTGCATATAGCTGGGTGTGGGGGGAGAATGTGTTGTCATGGATACAAAGTTGACCACAGCAATTGAGTATGGAGTGCACTCACCAGTGACACAGTTGCTCCCAGTCCACCCCACTACACAGGAGCACTGCTGAGGGGACACACACGTGCCTCCATTGGCACACACTGGACTACACACAGTCTCCCCATGCATGAAACATAGAATGATTGGTCATATATATACAGTACTTCACCCTAGGTCATTCCCCTTATAACTGAAGAGCAGTCTTGCCCTTCCCACCTGCAGGTACACCTTCCTAGAGCAGAGCAGTGATTTCTCTTACGTATGACACGGTAAGTTGCAGACATGCAGGAAAGAAGGCAGAAGGGAATTTGAAAGATTGCACATGCATGGGCAGCTGCACTCACCTGTGGAGAGGGGGGTGGATGAGCATGGGTATAAGGAAAGCTATACAGGATGGTGCCACCTCATGCAGATAGAGTTGAAGGAATTAAGTGGAATTGTTGCCAGGCTCTGGACACTCAATGGTCTGAGAATGTGTGTAAACATATGTTCTGGAGGATTCATGCATGGTCATGGTGCTTGCACTAGGAATTGTGTGGTGTAAAAACATGAAATGGAATATGGTTGTAATTTCTGCCAAATATGGTAAACTTGAGAGCACGTATTCCACTTTCTGTACTTTGCAGAGGAAACAAGGATTTCCTCCTCTCCACGGCAGCAGGCACTGCAGTTGCTTGGCAACCATTTGCTATGAGCAAACTGTGACAGCTGTTAACATTATCATTTCAAACACACAACACTGTACTTACAGATATATACGTATGTTATGTATAGGCAATATTCCATTGTACAGTATGAAAGTGACAATGTTATATAAATATACCCATTGGCATCACTGCACCAGCTGCCTTACACCAACTGCCTGAGTTGTAAAGATCAGTTCTTGTTAACTTGCAATAACAGCTTACTCAACATGGTTTAATTAACGGAGTTGTAAGTTATTTTAATTAACAGGCTTGCTCTACACTGTCATGGCTTTTCGCTATCAGGTTACCGTACACGAAATACCCTCCATTCTGTTCCCATGCTTGTAAATTGCTTGCATGTCTTGCATACACCATACATAGCTAGAACAGCACAGTCAGCAAAGCAGAGAGATGGGTAAATTGTAAGGCTGTACCTGTAGGTGAATAGCTGAAATGGTTGTGCAGTAGTAGCTAGGAGACGTGGCAAAATGTTGCCAGATGTAGGGATGGTGCAAATGTATTCAGTGGCCTGGGTTTTGCGTGGACAGGCTGGCCCCCCTCTTTGCATGGACCAGCCCTCCTCCTTGTTCCTACGGTTTTTCCGCCATGCAGGTGGTTTTGCCATATAATATTATGTACTTCACAGTATATTTTCATTCTACTACATGCACACACATAGGCATACAGCAGTATAGTAGCTTAATTCATGAGCTTGCATGCGTGTAGTGACTGCTGCATTCTATAGTTCTGCATTCTAGTACTAGTTCTTCTACTCATTCTGTAGCAATGCTGCATGCAGAAGTCAGCAGTGTACATGATTTGTGTATGCATGCACACACAGAAGCACTCATGTACACCTTCCTGAAGTCTACATTCATGCATGGTGTACATATATAGGCAGCTTAATGTCCACTGTTTGATTGATGTCTAGGATTATATGCAAAGCGAAGTGCTTATTCATCTTGCAGAATGCAAGCCAAGATAGAAGCAATGAGCAGTCCTTCATCTTGCTCCAGGGTGAAGTGATTTCCACATTGTGTTCCTAGTGGGAAACCTACAGTACATTTGTACAGCTTGTACATGGCACCGTGAATATCAATATTGATATTATAAAATTAATATGATTATACATTCATTACTTGGGTTAACAGTGTTGAGCAAGTCTGTTAACTTACAACTCTGTTAAACCATGTTAAGTAAGCTGTTATTGCAAGTTAACAAGATCTTTTACAAATCTGGTAACTAAGGCAGTTGGTGCAGTGCACATGTTAGCATATGTGTGTGTACAGTAGCTAATATTATGTGACCTAATAACAAAAGAGTGCATGCGTGGTAGTCCAAAGAGATTACCCTTGTCCCTAAGGGGCACTCCTCACATCACAGAATTGTAAATGATCTTATAATGTCGGTATTTGTACCAAACATTGACAACACATCTAGGATACATGTATTGCTACTAATTTCAGTGAAATTTGCAGCTGCGGACATGTTGAGGTAGCACTTTGGGAAATATGGGTTTGTGTGCATTTAAATGCGATGTCCATTGGTATGTCTGTGTTAAATTATACATGATATTACGGTATACATTAAAGTAACTGTTATATGTATTGGGGGTTCCAGCTACTGTTTGTGATCGAAGCTTTATAGTGACCTTTAATTCATTGCCTGATTCATACCTAGTGCAGTGCTTCTAACTCCTGACATGCATGCACCTGGTTTCCTGTCCAGGTTGTGATTAGCACCATACAATTGATCATGTGAATGCAATGGCTATTGAAAGGGTGGGTTCGCACTGTGGAATGACACTGGATTGTGTACTGAAGCAAGTGACTGCAGTGCTAACTACAATCAGGACATGGGTGTGTAATAGAAGCGTCTGTTTGCCCACCTTGCCACACATAGCCCTCAGCATGTGTCCACCAATGTTATAGCTATAAAGCATACTGCTGGTGTGGAACCCTTCAGCCCTAATCTGACACCCACAATGATGTTGCACCATGTGCGAACTTACACTGTCACTGTCCATGGACCATGTAGTCAGAACTGTTTGAGAAGACTATTATAATTGTAACACTTTGTATGGTACAGTCCCTGATACACAGATTGTACATGTTTGGCACATACAAGTAACAACACATCATGTACTATACATTACTGATATGGAACCACAACTATTATTATATTTAACCCTCTGTAGGCTGAAGGTGGAGAAAATATGCCCAAATGCAATATTATAGGTTTCACAATGCATGGTCCCAGTTCACAATACATCCATTGGTGTCTCAGGCTAGGTTAGGGTTAAAGCTATACCAGCTCCCTGCTGTACAAGGGATGCTTTACATGTGCTTGAAGATGAGGAAGGATGGCCTTCAACAGCACCACATTAGAAGGCATTGGCTGCCAGTAGTACTTCCTTCCACCCACTGCCGACTCCATCCTCCCAACCTGCCACATGCAGGCAGCACTTTGCCAGCTTCTGTTACAGAGTGTGAAGAAGACCAGCTGTATACAGTTTACACCCGTGGTACATATATAGTTATCACACTTTCTTGTTCAGATTGCAAAGTACTCAATATGGATGCACACATAACAATCAGATCAACTCCTGATTGATTCGTGGTTTGAATGGATTCACATGCATTGGTCAGCCCAGGGACTCTACCCCATTCACCAATCAGAACACATGATGTATTGTGTCAGGACAAAATTTCAAACCAATGTATATACACACAGTATTAATGTACACACATCACACTTTAAACACATGTTCACAAGTCATCCTGTGTATATAGGGCACTAGCGTCCTTTGCTAGTGCCCTGGATGTGCGCTCAACTTTGTCATCACTGTTGACATCTGCACACATGGAGAGAGTATGACCACGAACTCACATGAATGACATGTACCTATATACGCAGGCCATACAGCTGGCATGACAGTCAAATGACTGCAGTCTAAAATACCATATCTGATTAGTGAGCTCGAGGTTCTAGCCAAACGAATAGACACCTGCAGAGTGCTGGAGCCCTGTAACAGCAAACCTACTGTCTTCTGCAGTCTCCACAGTGTCAGCATTCCAAGAAAGCTCAGAGCCAGTTGAAGTGTAAGGGCTTGTTAGGTGTCTTTTCTTTCGAGTACAACCTTCAAATGCTTGCATGCCCTCCTGAAACTTCATTTCTGCTCCACTTTCGTTACAGTTTGGATGACAGTAATAGCGGGCATAGAACGAAGGGAATGAGTCGCGCTCAGTTGGCAGGTTGGCAGCAGCAGCAACAGGGTCATTGGGGCTGGAGTTGCAGATCAGCAGTAGCAGAGCTGCAAAGGCAGAGCTTGCTGGACAGTTGAAATCTTCATAGGTGAATGAATCCACAAGTGACACAGTAAATTTATATTCTGTATGATAGGGGTAGGAGAGGAGTGAGCTTTGGCTGAGACAGTTGAATAGCTGTATGTAGTTAACATTCCAGATGCCCCCCTTGTCACAGTCACTTAGCAGTAAACCATCTCGTGTTTCCACAAATGCTAAGACATGCAGAAATCCCTGAGGTTCAAAGAAGGCTGAGTCAATACCAAGACTGGTGAACGGTTCCAAGCCACTGAGGTTGGCGACAACCTGGACTAGGTCCTCACAGTAGCTGTGTTCTGAGATTTGTCTACAAACGCCACAGGTCGGTGGTCCATGCCTGAGGCCAGCGGGTGGGCAAGATGGCTGTGCACCACTTGCACAGACTTCTGCAAACCATACATAAGAGAACACAGAAGCACAGCAGTATAGATCAGTGTCACCGGTACACTTGGAAAGTTTGTTGAACTTACGACGATTGCAGCCAGTTCCTGTCCACCCATGAGTGCACACACAGTGGTGAGGAGAGACACAAGACCCACCATTTTGGCAGGGTGGGGAGCACACGACTGCAGAGAGGAGAAAGTAGCCAGTTCTGTGCACACCCCACACCCGTACACTGTCACATGACCCCACCTTGTGAGCATGTGTTTCCAGTCCACCCTGAGGGGCAGGTACAGTTGTTGGGGGCAACACATGTCCCTCCATTCTCACAGCTGGGATTGCATATAGCTGGGGGTGGGGGAGGAGATGTGTTGTCATGGATACAAAATTAGTTGACCACGTGAATTGTCTATGGAGTGCACTCACCAGTGTCACAGTTGCTCCCAGTCCACCCCACTACACAGGAGCACTGCTGAGGGGACACACACGTGCCTCCATTGGCACACACTGGACTGCACACAGCTGAGAATAAGCATTATACTCACCTACCATGCAGTCACTAACTCATGAAAGGCTTCATATGATTGTACCAATCCTCAACAGCCCCTCCCCCTTACCCAAGGAACAGTCCTGCCCCTCCCACCCTGTGGTACAAGTGCACCTGTCTGGAGCAGAGCAGTGACCTCCATTATAACATGGGAAATTGCAGATGGCTGCAGGAGGCCAGGGAGAGGGGGCGGATGTTGTCAAGAACAGAGACTCAAGATGTACCTTGTGACCCTACATGTGATAATTGTTGAGCATACGTACCTTGTCTGCAGTCAGCTCCTGTCCACCCTAGAGTGCACACACATTGGTGAGGGGAGACACAAGACCCACCATTTTGGCAGGGTGGGGAGCATGGTGAAGGTGCCTGTTCTTGCTGTCTGTTGCATTGTTCAGGTGGAATCGTTGCATTCACTGGCTCAGCAGTGATAGTCCACTTGAAATCATGCAGTCTTTTGTTTGGGTTAGGGATGGTGAAGGACGCATAGACAATGACACTGCCAGATGAATTAACTCTGGCAAAACTCAGCATCAAGGACTGACTACAGTTTTCTGGTATGGTGATCTGAAAGTACTTCACTGTACCAGCAACCAAACTATATCCAGCTTGCATTCCAGGTGGTACGCTCACTTGAGCTTTGCATGTCTCTGCTGCCAGCAATGGACTCAACCCAATCAATCGCCAATAGTCTTCAGTGTTGAATACACGACTTGAAACACCTCTGACTATTTCCAACAGTTGGTTCTGATCAGGACCATCCCCGATTCCTATGCTGAAGAGGTCAATACCTGCTCTAGCAGCTGCCTGTGATGGACCAGTCACATCATCAAAGGAACGTCCATCTGTGGCCACTATCAGAATCTGTGGGACCGCCCCCCTCTCACGTGCACCAAAGGCAGTATTAAACCCATGTTCTGTGGCATATGTGATAGCACTACCCGTGAGTGCTCTCCCACGGTAGTAGGGAAGGGACAAGATGGCTGCAGTGAGGTTGGCTGAGTCAGTGTACTCATCCAGTGCAATCACATCCTCATCACGTGTGTTGTGGACAATGTCACTGTACAGTATGACACCAAACCGAGTGTAGTCACTCCCAATGGTGTACCTACTGGAGAGGTTGGCCACTGCAGTACAAGCATCTGCAAACTGGGCATCGCCAATGCTGCCCGAGGAGTCAAGGAGGACAATAATGTCAAATGCTTCACTGCAACTCTCCACCACTGAGCCACATGGAGTGCTCAGGTACTCTTGCATGCCAGCACTGAACCTCTCCGTTGCCTCACTTTTATCACAGTTCGGGTGACAGTAGTAGCGGGCATAGAATGATGGGAATGAGTCACGCTCAGTTGGAAGGTCTGCAGCAGCAGTAGCAACACTGCGGTAGTTGTTGGTGTGGATTATGTTGCAGAGCATGAGTAGCACTGCACCAAAGGCAGAGTTGATGGGGCAATCCAAGTCCTCTCGAGCATTGATAAACCAAAAAGGTGGAACAATATTGCGAATGTCAGTTGTCCGTTGGCATTCATTCAAATCACTAATTTGCACATTCCATATCCCTCCGTCCTCGCAGCAGCTCCGTGGCCAGTTGCTTTCATCTCTTGTCTCCACAAACGCTAACACGCGGAGAAACCCGCCAGACTGGAAGAATTCAGGCGGAATGCTCAGCCCTATGCTCCTGAATACGCCTTCAAGTTCGCTGACGATCTGATCCAGCTCGCTGCATAGACTGAAGTTCGAATTAGGTATGATGTTTCTGCATTGGTTTATAAGTCCACTGCTGGCGGTGTAACATTCAGCACAAGTGTCCGCCTGCAGTGACAACTCAAGTGCGCACAGCAGAAAAGCTAGCACGACCACTAGCTTCACGTGCATCCTTCCAGGCCTGTTTACAACGGGAACAGGCTTGTAGGTCGGCCTTAGCACGGATACTCCAGTATAACCTAGACGCCAGTTTTCCGTGGACGAGCCCGTGGAGCAGGATGGTACCGCGTGTAGTGCTTGTTTTTCTGCTGTACACAGTGGAGTTGTCACTGCAGGGGGACACTTGTGCTGAATGTAACACCGCCGGCAGTGGACTTACAGACCAATGCAGAAACAACATACCTAATTCCAACTTCAGTCTATGCAGCGAGCTGGATCAGATCGTCAGCGAACTTGAAGGCGTATTCAGGAGCACAGGGCTGAGCATTCCGCCTGAATTCTTCCAGTCTGGCGGGTTTCTCCGCGTGTTAGCGTTCGTGGAGACAAGAGATGAAAGCAACTGGCCACGGAGCTGCTGCGAGGACGGTGGGATATGGAATGTGCAAATTAGTGATTTAGATGAATGCCAGCAGTTAGATCACATTCAGGATATTGTTCCACCTTATTGGTTTATCCGTTCTCGAGAGGACTTGGATTGCCCCATCAACTCTGCCTTTGGTGCAGTGCTACTCATGCTCTGCAACATAATCCACACCAACAACTACCGCAGTGTTGCTACTGCTGCTGCAGACCTTCCAACTGAGCGTGACTCATTCCCGTCATTCTATGCCCGCTACTACTGTCACCCGAACTGTAGTGAGAGCGAAGCAGTGAAGAAGTTCAATGACAACATGCAAGAATACCTGAACACTTCATGTGTCTCAGTGGAGAGTTGCAGTGAAGCATTTGACATTATTGTCCTCCTTGACTCCTCGGGTAGCATTGGCGATGCCCAGTTTGCAGATGCTCGTACTGCAGTGGCTGACCTCTCCAGTAAGTACACCATTGGGAGCAACTACACTCGGTTTGGTGTCATACTGTACAGTCACACTGTCCACAGCACACGTGATGAGGATGTGATTGCACTGGATGAGTACACTGACTCAGCCAACCTCACTGCAGCCATCTTGTCCCTTCCCTACCATCGCGGGGGAACACTCACAGGTAGTGCTATCACTTTTGCCTCAGAACATGGGTTTAATGCCATGTTTGGTGCACGTGAGAGGGGGACGGTCCCACGAATACTGATGGTAGCCACTGATGGACGGTCATTTGATGATGTACAAATTCCATCACAGTCTGCTGCAGATGATGGTATCATTCTCTTCAGCATAGGAATCGGGGATGGCCCTGATCAGAACCAACTGTTAAACATAACTGGAGGTGTTTCAAGTCGTGTATTCAACACAGAAGACTATCGGCATTTGATTGGGTTGAGTCCATTACTGGCAGCAGAGACATGCAAAGCTCAAGTGAGCGTGCCACTTGGAACACAACAAGCTGAATATAGTTTGGTTGCTGGTACAGTGAAGTACTTTCAGATCACCATACCAGAAAACTGTAGCCAGTCCTTGATGCTGAGCTTTGCCAGAGATAATTCATCTGGCAGTGTCGTTGTCTATGCGTCCTTCACCATCCCTAACCCAAACAAAAGACTGCATGATTACAATTGGACTATCACTGCTGAGCCAGTGAATGCAACAATTCCATCAAAAGAATGCACCAGACGGCGAAGACAGGCACCTTTGCCTGAATTTGAGCAGCCACGCCAGTTCTTCTTTAGTTTGAAACTTGAGAGCTCTTCTCACGACACTGCTGAATTCATGTTAAACACCAATGTCATTGACACACCGGAAGAGAGCCAGCTGTCCTTGACAGTGACTGAGCTCCCTCACTCTCAGGGCACCTTGATGTACTCCTGCACTGCCACCTGCAGCTGTCCCTCAGCTACCATTGCATGGGAGAAGGGCCTGTCCCTACCCACCGCAGCACAGGTGACTGTGTCAGAGGATGGTCAACAGACTAACATCACCATTGACACTACCATTGCCGGGTACAACGGCCACTACACTTGCATCATCCAATCTCCAGGTGTGATCAGTACTGTGCAAGAGGTTGTTACTGTAGACCTGACATGCAAGAACAATGGCACTAACATCAACCCCTTCGTCTGTGACTGTCCTGCTGAGTGGAGTGGACTGGCATGTGACCGACGTGAGTGTGCATGTGCCTGCACACCTCACACTGCACACCTCACACTGCACACCTCACACTGCACACCTCACACTGCACACCTCACACTGCACACCTCACACTGCACACCTCACACTGCACACCTGACTGCAGTACACAATGCAGCTACTGGTGTGTATTCCTCTTAAAGTAATTAGTGTGCATGGTTGTGTAACATTCCTCACCTTCAGCTGTGTGCAGTCCAGTGTGTGCTAATGGAGGCACATGTGTGTCCCCTCAGCAGTGCTCCTGTGTAGTGGGGTGGACTGGGAGCAACTGTGACACTGGTGAGCACATTGCACTCGATTCCTGTGGTCAACTTTGTACGTATCCATGACAACACATCTCCTCCCCCTCCATCATGCAGCTATATGCAATCCCAGCTGTGAGAATGGAGGGACATGTGTTGCCCCCAACAACTGTGCCTGCCCCTCAGGGTGGACTGGAGACTCATGCTCACAAGGTGGGGTCATGTGACAGTGTACGGGTGTGGGGTGTGCACAGAACTGGCTACTATCTCCTCTCTGCAGTCGTGTGCTCCCCACCCTGCCAAAATGGTGGGTCTTGTGTCTCTCCTGATCACTGTGTGTGCACTCATGGGTGGACAGGAGCTGACTGCAGTGAAGGTATGCTCACACAAGCACCACATGATGTGCCACACAGTATATCTACTTTGTTCTTGACCATGCACATCCACCCCTCTCCCTCCTCTCCTGCAGCTATCTGCAACTTCACATGTCAAAATGGAGGTCACTGCTCTGCTCCTGATAGGTGCAACTGTACCACAGGGTGGGAGGGGCAGGACTGCTCCTCGGGTAAGGGGGAGGGGCTATAAGGTGCACTGACAGATAATCATACTTTGCTATTTGATGTGGATGTGGTTGACTGATCTGTGTACACTCAACACCGCATGCTCAGTCTTGTGCAGTCCACCATGTCAGAATGGGGGCACTTGCCTGTTCTACCCCAACACATGCCGCTGTATGGAAGGATGGAGGGGCACATTCTGTGAGGAGGGTAAGTGAATAATATTATGTCGTTGTTCCAATGATGCCCACTGCCGCACCTGTCCAGCTGTGGCTAGCTAGCATGCTGTTCACAAAGGTGCTTTACTGCCAATTGCAGTACTCAGCATATGATCTACATGTTCTCTATTCTTCTCCAGCCATCTGCAGTGTTGAGTGTGCAAACAATGGCATTTGTATGTCTCCAGACACTTGTAATTGTACTGACCAATGGCAGGGAGAAGACTGCACCATTCGTGAGTTGTGCTGGAGTGAATTGTTAAACTGGTTGAGTAGTTGACCATACGTATGCTATTTGCTGTGTGTGCAATAGACCGCGATGGTGTGAAGTATAATGAGAACGAAATTACAGCTAGGGTCCAGTGGATTGGATTCCATATCATGTGGTCTGAAGACTGATAGTGACTGAATCCCTTCTCTCCTGTAGCTGTCTGCAACTTGCCATGTCGTCACGGAGGTCACTGCTCTGCTCCAGACAAGTGCAACTGTATCACAGGGTGGGAGGGGCAGGACTGCTCCTCGGGTAAGGGGGAGGGGCTGAGGAGCACTGACAGATAATCATACATTGCTATTTGATATGGATGTAGTCGACTCACTGCTCTGTGTACACTCAACACTGCTCAGCTCTGTGCAGTCCACCATGTTTTTGTGTCCTCCCCTGCTGCATGCCACTATGAGGATGGATGGAGGGGCACAGTCTGTGTAGACCTGGTGTACTGGTAGAGCTGTGTGTATCTTGTCCTTCTAATGTTGCTCACTATGGCAACAACTGCTCAGCCATGTCTTGCACATAGTTCACCAAAGTGCTTAACCACTGGGCAGCATTTGTTCTCCAATCCTCTTCAGCCATTTGCAGGTCTGGGTGTGCGAACAATGGCGTTTGTGTGTCTCCAGACAATTGTACATGTACCGACCAGTGGCAGGGAAGAGACTGCACCATTCGTAAGTTGTGCTGGAGTGAAGGATTACATGTGTTGCTAGTTCTCTCCTCCCCCCCACCCCACCCCACACCCCAGCCGTGTGCTCCCCTGAATGTTTGAATGGAGGGACATGCGACCAGCCAAATCGCTGCCAGTGCCCTCCTGGCTGGAGTGGGAACACCTGCAACAAACGTGAGTATGCATGGAGCTACAGCAAGAGGTGGAGGCATACACGTGATGGCTGGATGTCTCCACTTGTCATCTTTCATCTTCTCTGCTCATGCTGTCTCTCCTGTACAGCTGTATGCACCCCTCCCTGTGTGAGTGGTAGTACGTGTACTGCACCTGGCAAATGTCACTGTAAACAAGGAAGGAATGGGACCAGCTGTGAGACAGGTCAGTGTGTTCAGTCTTACTCTAGATCTCTTCTGCTATGCTATAGCACTCCAGCTTAAGATGGTCAGTAATCAATGACACACATACACACACTTGTACTTGTAAGACCACAGTCAAGACAGACACACACACACACACACACACACACACACACACACACACACACACACACACACACACACACACACACACACACACACACACACACACACACACACACACACACACACACACACACACACACACACACACACACACACACACACACACACACACACACACACACACACACACACACACACACACACACACACACATGTGTACACACACACACACACACACCCCTCCTCTCCTAGCCCTCAGTCTCTCTCTCTCTCTGTCTTCACTTAAGCTCCTGGACCAGTAGCTGCTCCAATAGGCCCTCCGCTCATTGCAGCCATTGCTGTGGTCCCCACTCTTCTTCTACTGCTTGTGGCCCTCTCTGTTGCCATTGCCTGCATCGTTGTGAGGTACAGAAGGAGGGGGAGGAGAGATGTGACCCAGGAGGAGAGGGCTCCCTCTCGGAAGACAAGCGTCATTCAAGAAGTGGGACAGACCATCAAGAAGAAGTTGAGTGTAATCAGTGGCAACTTTGCCTACACAGAGACTGTCCCAGGGAGTGAATCAATGGAGAACCTCCGTGAGCACCCAACAAGCACATCCACTTGTGTTTCACTGATGTGAAGCCATAGCACACACTAGCTTTTAACGGGAGTGCAAGTTTGTTACTACGTCTGTGCACCTCCATCTCACACTGCATACAGACAAGATTACTGAGGAGGATGGAGGAGAGGTGGAAGAGGAAGTGGATCGGGTAACAGTAGTATAGATACATATGCCAGACTGACACTAGAATAGCTGTAGTTACTGTAGTTGTGCAACACTAGTAATACACCACTTGTGGTGGTGGCAGTTTCAGCCATTTTTATAGGCTCTGGTCCAGTGGAGGACCTGTTTTTCAACTACGGTAACCCGCACACAGGTAGTCAAATTTTATACCCTGTCCACTGTCATGTATTGTATGCAACAATCTATTGTATGTAGCATTCATTTGTACTGACACACATGTTCAGTGCTGCTGGAGATAGCGGGCTGGGGCATGGCCTGCAGTAATTAGGAAGGTGTGTATACATGTGGTCCATAGAACCAGCTGCTTCTGCTCTATATGGTCCCAGGGCCTATAGCCACTTTCTTCAGAAGTCCATGGCATGCAGTGTGGGAAATACTGTTGTTATTTCCTACAATTTGTGGTATAGTGGTAATGATATTCATTGCTTTCCTGCATGTTTGCCAGCTGCTCTCCAGTTTGATGTTTACATAACCTGTCTGTGTTAGTAGGAAGGAGACTCAGCAGAGCAGACACTGTTTACACAGTGGTAGGTGACACTCATGGGAACACAGTAGCTCCCCAAAAGGTGCACACTTAATGGCAGGATTCATCAAATGCCAAGTTTGTGCTCTTGCCCCTGTATGAAATATAATTGATAGATTGGCATGTGAAAGTCTGCTAAACACAAGAAACATGTTACATAGATAAACGCAAAGTCTCTATCAGCCAGCTGGTGTAGGAGAGGTGGTGATAAAATATCTGAAATGAACACAAATAAATACACAAAGTTGTTTTCTTCTTGGTGCATTAATAAAACAGTCTACACACACAGAACAAGGTTGGTTGTTAAATCATTAACAGCTCCCTCTGCTTAATAACACCCATCAGGTGGGGTGATCATCATCCTCTGTCTCTCCCAGCAAGCAGTATCGGTCCTCAGGGTAGGCGGCCCTTAGCGCTGCATTGGGCTCGTAGTGGTCTCCTGAGAACCTCTGGAACAGCCGTCCCACGGCCCAGTGGTGGATGGGCTGGCACTCCTCAGCACGCAGGGGTACAATGTTCTCTGAGTG
>OZ025890.1:390000-505000 GCA_964019415.1 Ianthella basta | reverse complement strand
CACACACACACACACACAAACACACACACACACACACACACACACACACACACACCACACACACACACACACACAAACACACACACACACACACAAACACACACACACACACACACACAAACACACACACACACACACACACACACACACACACACACACACACACACACACACAAACACACACACACACACACACACACACACACACACACACACACACCTCGTGAATAAATGAGTTGCTGAGTTGGTAATAGTCCTGAGCATTGCCAACGAACCCCAGCTGCACAAAGAGCACCTCACTGATGTGACGGCACATCTGCTGGTGGTCCACCAGACCCCTCGCTTGTGGAAGAAAAGGGGCGTGGCCCACCCAGTGCTCCTCCCCAGCCTTAGTGCTACGGACCACATGCTCAGCCACTGTCTCTGCAAGGTGGTCCAGTTCTGTATGGACCTCCTCCACTGTGTGACCGCCATAGGGGTCAATGTACAGTGCAAAGAGAGCAGCACCTGTGCACACACGCACAGACAGACATACTGCAGATGCACACAACCCTAAGCAGTATACACGAGGGTATGTACTTTCTCAGTCCCACATATCTTTAATGTACACACATTCACTTCCAGCCCCACCCACACCTGTCTCCAGGTCCATCTGGTCGACTGGTTGGGAGAAGTACTGCAGCATAGCCTGTACCACTGGTCTTCTCTTCACAAACTCAAACAGGAACACTCCATAGTGCTGCTGAGTGAGGTCGGCAGTCCTGTATGCAGGGCACAGCACATCACCACACACACACACACACACACACACACACACACACACACACACACACACACCACTTCCACCTCACGTGTGCTCCTGGACCACTGCTTGCCACAGCACCTCCTCCAACACATCTCTGTCCAGCCCTACCGCAGTGCCCTCCATCAGTAGAGTCAACACACCATCACTCACACCTTCCACCGTCACCATGCGACCACACAGGTCCTCCACAGTGTGTAACAACCACATATCAACACAGAACCGCCTCCTGCACAAGCTCTTCCACTCCACATTGTCTCCGTCTGCTAGAGAGCCCCAATTGGACCACCTGTACATCAGCAAGCAGTGTGATAGGAGGGAAGGGAGAGAGGACGAAGGGACAGAGGGAGACGGGGGAGGAGGGAGGACAGGAGGGAGGCAGGGAGGGAGTAGGGAGGAAGGGAGGGGGAGTGGAGGGAGGACAGGAAGGAAGCAGGGAGGGAGGAGGGAGGACAGGAAGGAAGCAGGGAGGGAGGAGGGAGGACAGGAAGGAGGGAGGCAGGGAGGAGGCAGGGAGGCAGGGAGGGAGGAAGGAGGAAGGGAGAGGGAGTGGAGGGAGGAGCTAGCACAAGGCAACTTCAGCTACACTGCGTACATTATATAACAAACTTAAACATCGTAATCAAGACTAACCTTGGTTTAATTAAGAGCTCAGTACATCACACATGCACACACACACACACACAGCACCACTGTAGTTATAACTATCACTGTTGGGGATGGATGGACAACTTGTCTACTTGCTCAGTACCAAACCACATGCAGCACACATCACTTCATCATGTGTCCATCAAACAGAATGACTCTACTTGAGCTCAGTGTAAGCACTGACTGGGTGAAGCCATACATAGGTATATGGCTGCACAATACTGCATTAAAAATATTACCTACGTATTCATTAAAGCATAGATACTCGACTACCTCTTCCTTGCTATCTTGGGCCACAACCTGTTGAGCACTCTCCTAAAACGAATGCACGTTCCGGACACCCGAAACAGGTCCGCTACAGACAGCACGCGTTGAAGGAAGACGAGTTCCAGGACCTCTTCTGGCAAGCATAGCGTACAGTCGACCTCCATTTTAGATATATTGCGCAACGGACCTCACCCTGCACCAAAGGCGTAAAAATACAGCCTGCCACATAAGGACCGGCCAATCACTTCCATTAGGGCGTATTCCAACCGACACTACGTACCATTCCCACAACTCCCACCCCCCAGTTGGGTGGAGAGATGCAAATGTCCTTACACACAACTGCCTATAGCTCACATAGCGATGTGTGCACACCCAAGTCCATAGCACCATACCGTACCGTCACCACCATCAATGTCTAATACAAAATTAGTCCACCATCATCACTGTATACGGACTTAAAACAATTTCACGTTTACCACATGCACACAATAGGTCTATTTCTTCTTGTACTCCATCTTCTGTACTTCCACGTCCTTAGTGAGCTGGTAGGTGTAGACCACTGCAGTGTCCCCCTGGATGTCCATCAGCACAAATGACGGAGTCACTTCTCTAAGAGGAGTAGGGAATAGAGAGGTGAGTAATAGCCCCTGGGCTCTTAGGAGATGAAAATAGGCTAGGAAGACTAATAGCAGCCTGTGGGCTATTGGGGCCTGGAAGACAACGGAACAAACCAGATGTACACTCGGAAGAATTAGTAGCCTATGGGCTCTTGGATAGCCCTCTGTTTGCTATGTGAGACTCACGCTTCGAGGGCATTGTAAGCTCCAGTGGCTGAGCCGGGGTTGATGTAGAACTTGTCTTCATGTTCACGAGCTTCAAACTAGTCACCATGGCAGGGGTGTGAGGGGAGGGGAGAGTAAGGGAGTGGAGGGGGAGGGGAAAGGAGAAGAGAGGGGGGAATTAGTGGGTGTGGTCAAAGACAGCACCATGGCAACACAGCAAGGTGTGTCTACCTTGTGGGTGTGTCCTGAGATCATGATGTCCACATCAAGTTGTCGCTGGGTCTGAAGGAGTAAACATGGACGGAAGGTATTCACACACAACACTATATACACACACCGCTTCTTTGATGCTATTAGATACAAATATTGTACACAACACCCACACAGCTACAAATAATATATAACACAACATATGCAACAATACTGGAGTATATATAAACACAATAGTAGCTACATTAGCAAGATTGTATGGTAGTTTCAGTGGCAGTGTGAATGGTTGCTATGGTTGCACTGTAAGATGTTGTGTGGGCGGTGCACCCTACCAGTGCCAAGCTGTTGACATCACCCCACGGCACCACTTGGTGACCGTGGATGAGGCCAATGCGAAACTGCCCTACTGAGACAACCTTCTGCTCCGGCCAAGAGTTGTTCTACACACACAGAATGAGGGGGGGGGGGAGGGAGAGGGGACAGAGGGAAACGGCAGTGGTGTTGCAAGCAGTACTGACAGTGACCAGCACTGGTACAGACATGCAAGAAAGACACACTCAAGTGAGTAATTCAACCACAAGAAAAAGTGTCACAATCAAGAAATGCTTCACAATGGAGAGAAGACAGATACATTCACAAATGGCACAGTAAAGTGAGGTCCCCACCTCATCAAAGTCCCCTCTGACCACATGCACGTCACTGGCGAGGGTTTTGAGGAAGTCGTAGGTCTCGTTGGTGCAGAGGTTCCCTGTGCACAGGATGTGCTGTATCCTGCCAGGTACCTGCGGTCGCACACACAGCGAACACAACACTGGTTACAGGACTACACCACCAACTACCCTAGCACCTTGTCATTGAAGTATTGCAATTGGATGGCCTCCCTACCAGCAGTTTCTTGAACTTTGCCGGCAGGCTGGCCGTTCTGTGTGGAATGTGCAAGTCTCCAATTACTAGCACCAACTGTTGGCAGATGAGGAGAGAGACGATGGGAGTTAATTTCATAAACGACAGCACAAAACAAGCAATTCCAACAGTCTATTACCCACCATCTTTAAATCCAGTCACGTGCCAATTGTATATTAATTTATATTGTAAAAGCAGTCGCTGCTAACGTATAAATGGCAGTGACGTAGTCGCTAATTATCGTGTCGAAGGGAAATTCCATACAACTCTTCTGAGAAATGTAGCGTAGTATTCGCTTTAGTAGCTCGTTTAGCTGTGCGACATGAGCTCAGCAGGAGATGAAGGGAGTTTTCAGAACATTTACCATGGTGACGCCTACCGCCTTTACGAGGACAGAGCCGTAGTCACTGGTAAAGCCAGATAGTTACCTACAGTGCCGGGGATATTGTTTTGTTGCTCAGTTAATATGCAGAAGTATTCCTCGCTCGCGCATTTTGATGAGTGACAGGACTTTATTGAGTGAATTGATTGACTTGATTGCGAATGGCTGTTACTGTCCACTAACGTGTGTGTATGTGCACTTGTGTGGGTAGGGGATGTTTGGTGCAACTAGCAAGTAGGGCGATTGTGTTGATGCGGTGTGTTGAACTTTGTGTATGTCTGCTCTACAGACCACGCCCATGCGGGCGTGCCCTTTCCCCTGTTGGACGGGGAGCGGGTCCTCTACTTGGGCTGTCTCTCAGACTACACACACTACCCAGTCATCACATTGTCCAATTATAGACTCTTTGTGGCTTACGAGACAACCTTCTGTAACGTGAGTTGATGTCTTTGTGTTCTGAGAGTTGATCTAACAGTGTGCCCACCATTTGGGTCAAGTGCCTTTATAGTGTGTTGTGACAGTATATCTGCTGGTGGTAGTCAGTACCAATTTGGAGTAATTAAAGTGTTAAATTAAGTGAATGCCTGCATGAGTGAGTGTGTCTTCAAGCCTTCTGGACTGTGACGAGTTTAGTCGTGCTCAACACCTGTGGTATCTGGGTTAATGCAATTATACATGCGCCCACATGCACACACACACACACACACACACACACACACACACACACACACACACACACACACACACACACACACACACACACACACACACACACATGCACGCGCACACATCCCGAGTAGAGTACATACAAGTTACAATGAAATGTGTTAAGAAGGTGTCTTCTGGACTAGTCCCAACCAGTGGTGGTGCACCATACTTCCTTACTCAAAGCTGTTCACCACTCTAGTGTAGAGGATGAGTGAGTACAAGAGTGTGCGTAGTGTTGATGGAATGGCGGTACCGCCTCATGCCTGCCTCCCAACTGCAGATCCCTCTGGGCCTGGTGGACACTGTGGAGGTTAGGTCATCTTCCGACCTCGTCTTAAACTGCTTTGATGCCCAGCAGCATGTGTGAGTAGAGAGCATGGCATGCACATTAGCATGAATAGTGTGGGCGTGTGGGATGCCTTCACTGAGGTGTTTGGTGTTGCTGATTCAGCCAATTCTGTTTGCCTGCAATTTGCTGATTGAGCTAATTGTGTACATGTCAGCAATACTCACATTATGTCAGTGTATTGATGATGGTCCTGTGTGGCTGATATGGCCCTGTGTGCCCCCCCCCCCCCCCCCCCCCACCCATGGACCTGTGTGGCCCTGTGTAGTCCTATTGTAATGTGTGGCCCCATTGGTGTTGTGTGCACTGTGTCAGCATGTGCTGTGGTTTATCTCCTTGTTCTTGTGTACAACTATGTCACTGCTTCCTGTACCTGTAATCACACATGTACACACACACGTGCACACACAGACACACACACGCACGTGCGTGCATACGTACATACAGGCACACACGTACACATACACACAGAAACACACATGGACAGACGGACAGACACACACATGTACAGTATACACAGTGTATAATTTTATCTGCTGCTGTATACCATAGCATTGTCCCTATCCACCTGTGTCATGAATACACTTGTATCACCTGACTGTGTGTACATCAGTGTGTTCCTTTCCCCCCCTCCCCCCGTACAGTGTCACCTTTTACTCTGAGTCTCAGATCATGCGCTGGCGAGATAGACTACTTGAGGCACTGGGTGTGGTTAGGAGGGTAAGGGACAGCTTTGCCTTTGTACACCATGCTGAAGTGGTGGACAGGGAGGTCCTGGGCAGGAGGGAGGGAGGGAGAGAGGAGGTTGAAGGCAGTCAGAGAGCGCACAATGGATTGTCCGACAGCCTCAAACCAGGTGTGGCATAATTGTTTCCTGTGAGATTGTTCCAGATTGCTTGCTAGAATTTACTGTACATATGCCCATTTTTTGATATTTTAATCTTGTGTAATGTCTACCATATGTGTGTCATTGTCACTTTTTTGTCACATGATCCGTTATTTATGACATGTCTGTCATGTGCATGTCACATTGTGTCACTCCAGACCTGTTAGTGGAGAAGGAGTTCAATCGTCTTGGAATGAGCGATTCTGGTCAGTGGAAGATCACAGAATGCAACGTGGAGTTCAAGTGGGTCCATATATTGACACACATGTCACATGGTTGGTATCCATGGCGATTAAGTGAAAGAGCATTGCTTGAATTTACCAGTGCATGGACTGTACTGTCTCCTGGCAATGAAGTGGACACTCAGTAAAAGTGGAATATTGTGTAACAAGGCTGTTGCCATGGTTATCTTTCCTTCTTTGTCAAGGCCCCTTTCTCTTCTTCACCTCATCCTCTGTGCTCTCCCTATCGCCTCTTCCTCTTGTCACCTCTGTCTATTTTCCTCAGACTCTGTCCGACTTACCCAAAGCTCCTTGTGGTGCCCACAGCAGTGCAGGACACACAGCTGGAGGAGGCAGCACAGTTCAGGGTCAACGGACGCATACCAACCGTGGTTTGGAGGTCAGACTCACACAGTGGTGGTACCGTCCCGTGCCCTCCATCACTCCTCCACTGTATACATATATACGTGTATGTGTAGAATGTCACCTCACAGCCTATGGGGAGCGTTCTGAGCTGGTGGGGTCTTAGAGTCCAACAGGTGCCTGTGTGTGTTGGAGAGGTTCTTCTATCCTGTTTCTATTATGTACTGTGTGTACACATATTGTTAAACTGGGCTGTTGTGGAGAGCTCATGTACCTCCTACCTGTTGTGTCCCCTCACAGACACGACAATGGCTGTGTACTGATGCGTTCCAGCCAGCCCAAGGTGGGGTGGTTCAGCTGGAGGAGTGCGGCCGATGAGAAACTGCTCCTGCAGGTGTCCCGGGCCTCCACTGCCACCACTCCCTCACCACGTACACCCAATGGGGTGCTGCCACATGCGGGTGGTGAATGGGAGGAGGAGGAGGAGGAGGAGGAGGAGGAGGAGGAGGATGCAAAGAAGCTAGTTGTCTTTGATTTGAGGGCCTACATGGCTTGCCTGGGGAACAGAGCCAAGGGAGGCGGAACAGAGAACCCTGGTGGGTGTCTGCAGTGTGTTCTGTGAGTATGTGTTCAAGGATACATGTTTGTAGCCATTGGTTGTATTTGAGCACTGGTTCATTGTGTGTCTCCCCTTGTGTTCTCCACCTCCAACCCACCTCACTGTACAGAGTATTATACCAACTGTGAAGTGCAGTACAAAGGACTTCCCAATATCCATGATGTCTACCGGAGCTTCACTGACCTCCGCTCTCTCCTTGCCAGCAATGTCAAGAGGTGAGTTTGGCAGGTTAAGGAGGAGCAGCATGATAAGTGTTTCCATGGGGATTGAATGGGAATTTGAAGGTTTGAATAATTATGCAAATTTTCAATTTGCTTTAAAAAGTAAGAGTTTTGTGTTGCCATTGCCAAAGGTTGCTACATTCAGTGCTTAGCTTACGTAACTTCTGCCGTTGTCCCCTCTCCTTCTCCACCCCTAGCTTCTGGTCCTCCTTGGAGGGCACCAACTGGCTACACTATGTGTCCCAACTGTTAGCAGTAGCGGTGGAGGTGGGGGAGGTCATGGTGGGCGGGGCACCTGCTCTGGTGCACTGCAGCGATGGGTGGGACCGCACCCCCCAGGTGGTCTCCCTAGCCAAGATCATCTTGGATCCCTACTACAGGACGATTGAGGTACGTAGGGTGTGTGGTGTAAATAGGACATGAGGGGGATGTGAATGGTGGGGTGAGTGGGTGTTGGATGTGGTGGATGGAGGCTGCTCATAATTGTGTCAATCGAGTGCACGCTGACTGCAGTTGGCAAATAGTGTGTGTGCCGAGTTACCATAGCAACTGTCCCTTACTTCACCATGACAATATGTAGGGTTTCCAGTTTTTGATTGAGCGCGAGTGGCTGTCCTTTGGCCACCAATTTGCCCTGCGGCGCTCGTTCCACCAGCCAGACCAGAACAGCCCTGTCTTCCTGCAGTGGCTGGACTGTGTACACCAACTGCTCAACCAGTTCCCTTGCCACTTTGAGTTCAATGAAAGCTACCTTGTAAGCTCAGGACTGGGGAGGGGTAGGGGGAGGGTACTGGATGGGGAGGGGTAGGGGGAGGGTACTGGATGGTGAGGGGTAGGGGGAGGGTACTGGATGGGGAGGGGTAGGGGGAGGGTACTGGATGGGGAGGGGGAGGGGGAGGGTACTGGATGGTGAGGGGTAGGGGGAGGGTACTGGATGGGGAGGGGTAGGGGGAGGGTACTGGATGGGGAGGGGTAGGGGGAGGGTACTGGATGGGGAGGGGTAGGGGGAGGGTACTGGATGGGGAGGGGGAGGGGGAGGGTACTGGATGGTGAGGGGTAGTGCATGTGGTGGAGGTATGTGTCGTCTTCCCAATCTTAGAGCAGATGTCATGCATTACTGTATGTTGTGGACCTTTCCCTTCTCCCTTCTTTGCTCACACTTGGTCTATCAATCCAGTAGCTATGTATCAGTTTGCCTAGTTGGTGCTGTGTGTAAATGTGTTCTTCCTCTGTGTGCAGTTGTTTCTTCTCCGTCATTCATACTCTTCGCTGTATGGGACCTTCCTGGGGGATGGGGCAAAAGAGAGGTTGGAGAATGAAGTGCACACCCGCACCACTTCGCTGTGGATGACAGTGCAGGCAGATGCCCACCTCTATCGGAACCTCCTGTACATTCAGCCAGCTGAGAGAGAGGTTGGCCTACCACACCTCATGTCACTCCCACCACACCTCATGTCACTCCCACCACACCTCGTGTCACTCCCACCACACCTCATGTCACTCCCACCACACCTCGTGTCACTCCCACCACAGCTCATGTCACTCCCACCACACCTCGTGTCACTCCCACCACACCTCGTGTCACTCCCACCACACCTCGTGTCACTCCCACCACACCTCATGTCACTCCCACCGGCACTGCATGCATGGCATTGTTGTTCCATTCCATCTTAACCTTAGGTACTCCCAGTTCAAAGTGATGTACGGCACATGTTGCTATGGCGACGGCTGTTTCTCCCCCAGCATTGTGTGTCCTTCCCGCCTATCCCACACATCATCAAGGAGGAAGAGGAAGAAGTAGAGGAAGAGGGTGCGGTGCTCACCTCCCTCCCTGAGGAAGTAGGGCTACCAGAAGAGATCATGCCCAATGGGAGCTGGACACCGCATATCCTTACCAGCAAGGACAACAATATCCCAGAAAGTCTGAGTATGAGTCGTAATGACACAAAGCTGAGTGAATGTGAGGATCATGGCCCAGCTTCACTTGAGGTCACCTGTGAAGGGGTGGAGAAGCTGGAGTCGTCCTGCAGACCACTTCAGTGTGACTTTGTGTACACTAATGCTGTCAAGCACTTTCTTGGTCCAGATGGGTTTGAGCTGATCAGAGACACTGTACAGGATCAGTTACAGTGCTTGCGTGCACACAGACAGACAGACCACAACCAGAAGCATCACATGCACCAAAGGAATGGGAGCGTACAGCGGGAAGAAAGCCGAGATGGCTCATCAGACAAGGCAGATGTACGTATGTCAGTTCTAGCATGTAGTGTCTCTGGACACAGCCCATGCACATGTGGTGTCTCTGGACACAGGCCATGCACATGTGGTGTCTCTGGACACAGGCCATGCACATGTGGTGTCTCTGGGACAACTAGCTGTATTGCATGGCTCTTGTAGTGTTATAATTGCGTAGCTGAAGTGCATCATGGAGCACTTTTGTCGTGACACCCTGTCCTACTATGTCAAGTATCCCTCCATCGTGTGTCACTCTGTCACACTATGTCATTCATTACTCTGTCTTGTGTCACTGTTTCACTATGTCATTATCACTCCATCATGTGTCACTCTGTCACACTATGTCATTCATTACTCTGTCTTGTGTCACTGTTTCACTGTGTCATTATCACTCCATCATGTGTCACTCTGTCACACTATGTCATTCATTACTCAGTCTTGTGTCACTGTTTCACTGTGTCATTATCACTCCATCATGTGTCACTCTGTCACACTATGTCATTCATTACTCAGTCTTGTGTCACTGTGTTTCACCATGTCGTTATCACTCCATGATGTGTCACTATGTCACACTTATTCCCGCAGCCATCAAAGTTATCCCTGGGTAGCTGGCAGGAGGTAAGGAAGGAGGATGCAGAGGCCGTCAAGTGGGTGCCTGACCACGCTGCTGTGAACTGCATGCGTTGTCATGCAACCTTCAGCTTGCTCAGAAGAAAGCACCACTGCAGGTGTGTGTGGTGTGTGGTGTGTGTGTGTGTGGTGTGTGTGTGTGTGGTGTGTGTGGTGTGTGTGTGTGTGGTGATGTTTTTCATGCTTCATGTCTGTTCAGGAGTTGTGGTGGTGTCTTCTGCTCTTCTTGTTCGAGCCACTTTGTGCCGGTTGAGTCACAGCTGCTGGTTGATCCAGTGAGGGTTTGTGATGGCTGCTTTGACAAAATGGACGGCCATCTTGCCCAGAGCCAGGAGGAGGGGCTTGAGCATGGACCAGAGTGAATTCACACACACTTAGGATTTTCATTAGATTTTCAATTGTGTACATACATACATTTAGTCACTGTCTGTATTATACATTTTACACTTACATGTGTATGTGTATGTCCTTGTATGTGAATGACAAATTATACTGTTGTACAGTACATTAATGTGATTGGACCTTAATTGCAATTCTTACAGTGAATAGTGGCTAGGCCAAGTGTGGACGGGATTTTTTGGATGCAAAAATATTGTGCAACAACCAAGTTTCCATGGTGAAATGCATGTATATATGCAATAATACAGTCAATTTAGAATTTACAGCACTTCATCTGTTAGTTTAACGAGGGTGTATCAGGATCAGCTGTGTGTGGCGTTAATATGATTCATGACAACTCAAAACCAGCATTTGCATGAATGGCATATTTCAATTTGTCCCTGAGCAGGCTCTTTTTTGAATAGTTGGGCAGTTTTAACAGGTTAAAACAGGTTGAAGCAGTGGGCAGACGTGTCTCTGATTGTCTCCGGCGAACAGAGAAGAAACCTTTCATCACACTCAAGACGGTGTCACCAGTATCCTACAGAGAAGGGAGGGGAGGGGAGGGGAGGGAGGAGAGGGGAGGGGAGGGAGGGGAGCAGTGGGGAGGGAGGGGAAGGGAGGGGAAGGAGGGGAGGGGAAGGGAGGGGAGGGGAGGGGAGGGGAAGGAGGGGAGGGGAGGGAGGGGAGGGGATGGGAGGGTGCAACTCATGATGATGAGCATTCGGCTCCTCCCTTACCTCATCATCATCAACATCCACAAATCGAATGGAGAACTTTGGTTCTAAATGTTGGAAGCCCAACAGTGGGGGCCTGGAACAGCTGGTCACAAACTGGAGAGGAGAGGGGAGGGAAGTGGAAAGGAGAAGGGCAGGGTGGATGCTGCATTGTTCTCAGTTGCTTCCTTCTTGCATGCTCCCCCATGTACTGCACCTTGAGGAAGAGTCCTTTCTCCTCTTTGCTGAAGTCGCTCCGGAGAATATCCCACAGCCACAAAACCACACGGTGGGTGGGATGGTAGCCTCCATAGTACATCGTGTGGTGCCTGTGGGGGAAGGGGTGGGGAGGGGCGGAGGGGCAGGAGGGCAGGAAGGAGAAGAGGGGAGGGGCAGGAGGAGTAAAGTGGTGGGAGTCGTGTTACATTATCTCACCACCACCATGCATGACAACACAAGCTGAACAGAGGGTACCTCCACATTTACTTGATCACTACTATAGGCACTAATTAATTAATCAATTAAGAAGATGGCTACAACAGAGCAGACCAATTCCTTACTTGAGGTCGTCCACGTCCAGTTCAACGTTGTCTCCTGAGATAAGTCGCTGCAGTTCAGGGGCAGAGAAGCATGCCACCCACTCTGGTGGAATGACGGAGCGGAAGCCTTTGAGAAATGCTATGGTTTGATCCTTGATCTGAGTGTACATGTGGAAGTGGGCAACAAGGTGGATGTAACCGATCCTGGGGGAGGAGTGGAGAGAGGAAAGGGAGAAAGAGGGGAGGGCTTGGTGTGTGTGTGTGCGTGTGTGTGCACAATTATGAGACCCGTTCACCTGTTGTCATTGGTGACAGCAATGACAGATCCACCTTCCTTCAATTCATGTGTCACCACCTATTCAGAGTGAAGTAAAATCATTTACGCAAGTGTAATTATGCTATTGACTGGATAATTACATCACATGTATTCACTTCAAACACGCCACACACACTACACCACACACCTCATACCCAACATTCACACCTCACTGCATACATCATAACCTAACACTATGTCACACACACACACCTCACACTGAAATCTATGTATGCACACAATACACACAATACACACATCCCACACCCCACTCCTCACACCCACTAGCACACCACACCACACCACACCTCACCTCACACACCCCACCCCTCACACCCACTAGCACACCTCACATACCCCACCCCTCACACCCACTAGCACACCACACCACACCACACCTCACCTCACACACCCCACCCCTCACACCCACTAGCACACCACACCACACCACACCTCACCTCACACACCCCACCCCTCACACCCACTAGCACACCTCACACACCCCACCCCTCACACCCACTAGCACACCACACCACACCACACCTCACCTCACACACCCCACCCCTCACACCCACTAGCACACCACACCACACCACACCTCACCTCACACACCCCACCCCTCACACCCACTAGCACACCACACACACCCCACCCCTCACACCCACTAGCACACCACACCACACATAGTACAGTACGTACCTTGCCCATAAAATCTTCATCCCATGAAAATGTAAGGCAGAGGTCAGAGACATCACCATCGTGGTTCTGTGGGAGGGAGTGGGAATAAGACAATAGGATTGACAATTCTCTTGAAGGTCACTAGCCGAACATCCCCTCCCCACTCTCCCCTCCCCTTCCACTTGCCCCTCCCTCCCCCTCTACATGTCTCTCCCCTTCCCCCTCCCACTCCACTTGCCCCTTCCCCTCCCTCCCCTCCCCTCCCCTCCCCCTCTCCTCCCCTTCCTCAACTGCCCCACCCCAATACACACCTTCACAGACTGCAGTGAGCGGTAGAGGTGCGGGTCAAAGGAGGGCAGCTCGTCATAAGGGCTGTACAGGGCACGGTGGTGCCCCAGCAACTGGCTCACAAAGAAACGGGCAAAGGAGACATCAACCACAATACCCTGGAGAAGGAAGGTGGAGGGAGGGGCAGGGGGAGGGGCAAAGAAGGGGAGAGGAATGGAGCAGGGAAGGGTAGGAGGGAAAAGGGACAGAAGGGATGATGAGACAAGGGGGGAAGAGAAGGGAAGGGAAGAGAAGGGAAGGGAAGGGGAGGCGAGAGGGGAGGCAAGGGGGAGGGAAGGGGGAAGGGAAGGGAAAGAGTACAAAATGAATATACTGTACAATGCAACAGCTTGTTGTCAGACGTTAAGGGCTAGTTCTTGCATATGCATAGAGTACAAGTACGTATAATATACATATCTCATGTACTATAGTCATGTGTGTACCAGTCACTGTGATGTGTATGTGACAGAATACATGTGACAGAGCTGGGTGGTGACCAGCTGCAGTGACATGTGACAGAATACATGTGACAGAGCTGGGTGGTGACCAGCTGCAGTGACATGTGACAGAATACACGTGACAGAGCTGGGTGGTGACCAGCTGCAGTGACATGTGACAGAATACATGTGACAGAGCTGGGTGGTGACCAGCTGCAGTTGTATGCACCTCATAGACGGCCTTCCCAAGGAGTCGTCCAAGGAACTCAAAGTAGGAGAGGTGGTTAGGGTTGACGTGGCTGGTTGCCGAAGGGAAGAGCCGGCTCTCACTGTTGGTCTGCAGCAAAGGAGACATGCACTTCGCCATCACCTCCCACCACACAGGGTCTGTTGAGGAGAGTGAAAGGAAGTGTGGATACCTTGAACAGATTCAGATCAGGGTCAAAGGCCTTCTTGATAATGTCTTCCAGGAACTCTTTGAACACACCATGCTCATCAATACCGACTTCTTCCAGTCCCTGCAGTCCAACAGACAAGCAAGCATTCAAATCCTGCTACCACCATATTTCAAACAGCTTCCAAACAAGATGTATTACTACCAACTCTCCTCACCCACTCCCCCAACCACACCCCTTCCCTTCCCACCACACCCCTCCTTCCCACCTGTTCATTGAAAAACTTGACACGGATGGTACTCTTTAGGGACTTAGTGGTGAGAGTGGCCAGCTGCTCGTGTCCGTCCTCCAGGAGGCGGGGCCTGTGGATAGTGATGTATGTGGAGGGTGAAGGCAGGTCCCCCGGGCGGATGATACCAAGTGCCTTCTTATCAGATGTCACACGCTCTCTAAACAGCTCAACTCTCTGAAGGAGGAGGAGGTACAACACACAATTACAAGACAACACACATGCGCGCACGCACGCACGCACGCATGCACACACACCAAATGTATCCACTGACTGTCTATACGTATAATGTTGCGACACACTACTATCTCATCCTCTATATTCCTTGATGGCCATGCAGGTGAAGGGGTAGTAACCAACCTGCCTATGGGGGATGCAGTGGGGCAGTTTACTGAGCAGCTCCATTGCTCTCTCTTTGCCATTCTTGAACTCAGTCAGGAAAGAACTGAACCTGATCTCTCTGCAGGCCACAGGCGAACACAACAATGCACTCAAACATGCATACAGACACGCACACCCACACTCACTGAGAGACTGAAGAGTGTCACCACAACCAAACTGTTTGTACTCACTTGATAAGCCAAAACTTGTCTGGACAAAATGCTTTTCTTGTGTCTCTGTCATACAGCACAGAGAGGAGCAGCAGGCAGTCACCGAGGACGTCATCTCTGAGCTCACTTTTGGGGGTCTGCAGCAGAGGTAGCAATGCACACAACACTGAGCACACAGTCCCACCACACCACACAGCTGCTGTCCTTTGTCACACCACACCACACAGCTGCTGTCCTTTGTCACACCACACCACACAGCTGCTGTCCTTTGTCACACCACACCACACAGCTGCTGTCCTTTGTCACACCACACCACACAGCTGCTGTCCTTTGTCACACCACACCACACAGCTGCTGTCCTTAGTCCCACCACACCACAACACACAGCTGCTGTCCTTTGTCCCACCACACCACACAGCTGCTGTCCTTTGTCACACCACACCACACAGCTGCTGTCCTTAGTCCCACCACACCACAACACACAGCTGCTGTCCTTTGTCCCACCACACCACACAGCTGCTGTCCTTTGTCACACCACACCACACAGCTGCTGTCCTTTGTCACACCACACCACACAGCTGCTGTCCTTAGTCCCACCACACCACACCACACAGCTGCTGTCCTTTGTCCCACCACACCACACAGCTGCTGTCCTTTGTCCCACCACACCACACAGCTGCTGTCCTTTGTCACACCACACCACACAGCTGCTGCACAGTGTGTGAACTCATTTGCAGCACTGTCGTCTCTGAAACACTACAGCCAGCCCCAGTGGTGCACGGGGTATGCACTGTACCTTCCAGATGAGGTTGAAGGAGATGTGGTTGAGAAGGTTACTTAACTCCACAAGGTCCGACAGTTTGAAAGGTTCCTCCCTCTCATAGAACTCACTGTCATCCAGGACACTAGAGCACAGGACGGGAGGGTTCAAAGTGACGTGGCAGGAGAAACAAGATAGATACCTTGTAGTATCTTCTAACTCCAGCTCTGTCTAAACTACACATCTACATACATAACCTACCCACAGCGATAAACCCCCACTACCTCCCACACAGGATACACTCACAGCCAATACAATAGTACAGCTTGCTCCAAAGCCCTACTGTTGCTGCACTCACGCAATGAGGTGGCAGGTCACTTGGCAGAAGAGTCTGAAGGCATCCAGGGTCTGTGCTGACTTGGCCTCCCCTATCGCCTGGCACACTCCCTCAGGCGTCAACTTGGTCAGAGTGCTAAGGAAGAACCACAGCTTGGGGATGACATCACCATGGTAACTGATGCTGGTGAGGACGTCCATGCGTGAGTTTGGCAGGCACTTCATGCATAGCTGGAAGTAGGAGCAGACACCGAGGATGCGTCTCTCCACATCAGAGGGGAGTTTGTTGGCCGTGGAGAGTGAGGAGAGGAAGAGACGGAACCTCTTGAACCGGCCTACACACACATCACATACAAGTGAGGAGAGACACAGACAGGAGGAGAGAAAGGGAGAAGGGTCCTTTACTGCCGAGTATGAATCACCTCTCACATTATGTAACTCTACGTACCAACACAGCAGAGAGACACACCATTTTTGAACCCCTTATTGCTTGCTCACTCGTGGAGGTGGTGCCTTTGGTTGCAGCGGTTTCAGTGGCAGGTGTGAGTGCCAGGAGAGGAGCAAAGAGGAGGGACACAAACTCTCTCTTCCACAACAACTGCATTTGTTTGAGGATATGAGGTGCCGCCTCCATGTACCTGAGAGGGGTAGGGTGTGGCAAGGGGTGGGGCAGGAGGTGGGGCTAGGTGAATAGCAGGTGGATGATGCGGCGGGAGAGTGAGCATTGTGGCAGTGGGTGTGGCCGTGAGGGGCAGTACCGTTTGTCAGATGCTTGCTCAGACCAGCCAAAGACCGGGTGCCAGGTACAGTGACTGCTCTTCTTCCGACCTAGGTTCTTATAGCAGATCCAGAGGAGGTCACACAAGACACCCTGCACATACAGAATACAAGGGTACTCAGACATACATATTCAACTATTACACAACACACACACACACACACATGCGCGCGCGTACACACACACACACACACATGCACACACACACACACACACACACACACACACATGCGCACACACACACACACACACACACACACACACACACACACACACACACACACACACACACACACACACACACACACACACACACACACACACACACCAGTAGTTTATCTTGTGTTGCTGGGTCCACTGAGGCCTGGAGAGGAGGGAATGCAGAGGAAGAGGCATGTGCAGAAAGAGGAAGCGGTCTGCGTCTCCTCCAGAGTGCAGTGTTGCTCTCACCTCCTTCTCAATGAGGACCAGCTGCACCAGGTTGCACAACAAACAGAGTGCACGGTCCGCACCCAGAGAACCCAGCACGATCCTCCGGCACTGGTCACTGCTGTCCAAGGTTGTTAGGCACTTGGACAGCAGTCCTGCCTGTGCTAGCTGCACACAGCTCTGTAGAGGGGAGAGAGTGTTGTGGCGGACATCTTGGCAGTGACCCCACCCACCCTCGCTCCCTCCCACCCACCTCAGGTGAGAGATTCTGAAGGTGCATGATGACAGCTGGCACAGTGAGGATGTTGACGAGGAACATGGTTACCATGTGAACAGGGAAGTCACAGAGGGCTATGCATCTGGTGGAGGAAGGAGGTCGAGAGACACACCAAGTGACACACTGGTGACAGGTATGTTGACATATCAGTGATGGTGTGACGGGACCTAAGTGACAGTGTGATGATACATTGTTGGCAGATGCATGTGGTGACATCTTAGTGACACTTGACACATCATCTCCCAGGAGAGGTATGTGACAATGAGACATGCTATGGTGGTGCTGTACCTGATCGCCATGGCAGCAGGAAGTGTCAACTTGGTCAGGCCTGGCTGAATACAGCATAAACTGTTCATCAATAGTTCCTGCACAAAGTGAAGTGGACTGTGAGGACACAACCAGGGGGAGGGGCGGGTGGTCCAACCCACCCACTCACATTCAGTGACGTGTACATTCCCTTCTCCACCAGGTGGCCGATGGTCTTGGAGGACAACTGGCGGAGCACAGGCCTCATTGCCTCTGGAGAGACAAAGAGACTGCTACTCTTTAGGTGTGTGTGCGTGTGCGTGTGCATGTGCACGTGTGTGTGTGTGTGTGTGTGTGTGTGTGTGTGTGTGTGTGTGTGTGTGTGTGTGTGTGTGTGTGTGTGTGTGTGTGTGTGTGTGTGTGTGTGTGTGTGTGTGTGTGCATGCGTGTCTATATCTTCTTCCAGCTCATTCTGTTCAATTTGGTTCTCTCACCTGCTTTGGCTGTTAGCTTCCACAAAGTACAGTCTGTGAATATAGTTAGCTGGTGAGAGAGGAACAACTAGTGGTGAATAGTGCTGGACTGCATTAAATATTTCCCCTGGGAATTCCCCCCTCTCCTCCTGCTGGTGCTTACCATTTGCAGGTAGACGTTGACTCTGTTCCTGCCTTGAGGTTCCATAGCCTGCGAGGGCAGACACAGAGGACAAGGCAACCTAGCACACTACACATGTGTGTCCACGTGTGTGTGTGTGTGTGTGTGTGTGTGTGTGTGTGTGTGTGTGTGTGTGTGTGTGTGTGTGTGTGTGTGTGTGTGTGTGTGTGTGTGTGTGTGTGTGTGTGTGTGTGTGTGTGTGTGTGTGTGTGTGTGTGTGTGTGTGTGTGTGTGTGTGTGTGTGTGTGTGTGGCATATGTTTACATGCATATAATACCTTTAGCAACTTCAACTGATTGCATGTCCTTGTGAGAATACTCTTCACTTGTGCTATCCAGGCAGCTGAGTATGTCTTGTCCAGTACAACAGACACATACCACTCCTGTGTGTACAACACACATGGAACAGCAACACTATGCCATTACATTTATATACACCACACTATACCACACTACACCACACCACACCCCACCACACTCCACCACACATCACACCACACCACACCACTATACAGGTATATGGATACAAGTGAGCTACAATTAGTACATGAAACATGCTCATACCTTCATACGAGCACTCTCCATACTGGTAAGCAACGCCTTGCACAGTTGGTCAAATCTCTATACCACAAAAGACAGCATTCATTAGCTTACACCATCACCCGTCACACCAACCCTACCACAGCACAGCACAACACAGCACACTCTAGCCAAGCACACCTGCACATCGATCCCAGCCTTGTCAATGAAGAGCAGCTTTCTGGCAGCATGGAACAGCTCAATACCTACTCAGCGAAAGAGGAGCACATTGTCTGACCAGTGGAGCAGTCACGTCACCCAACACATTACCAAGCAACCTGTCTGCTCATGCACAGTGGGGAAGAGAGCATTCAGCTTACCTGATGGTTGTCTGCTGCTCAGGCATTGCTCCACCTCCAGTCTACAGTGAACAACAACACGAACATACATGTATATATGAACATACATGTACACATACAGCTCAAGTGTGCACATGCACACACTTACACCACACCACACACACACACACACACACACACACACACACACACACACACACACACACACACACACACACACACACACACACACACACACACACACACACACACACACACACACACACACACACACACGTGTCAAGTGTGTAACATGTCACAGTGACTACAATGTACAGGTGTTTACTTCAATGACTGGATCACTTTCTGCTGCTCGGCATGGCGCTTCAGCGTCCTCTGCACAGTACGAGGGAGCACACGACCCACAGCTGGGCAAGGTCGTCAAGGGAAACTCACTACGCACACCAACAAACCTCAAGGAGGGTCGTACCTTAATGACTTCGGCGGCATGCTTGGTGACTTTCTCCTGAGCCCTCGCTTCGCGTGCCGTTCGAAGGTTTTCCACCAGTGCCTTTTGCTTCGAATCAGACGTAAACATCCTCCATATTTCGAGGATAATCCTGCAATATCACTTGGTCACGCCTTCTCTGGGGATCTCCCGTGATTTCACTGCCACTCCACTGGCCATACAAGTGCTGCGTATGTACACTGGCTAGCGTTGCTAAGTAACATGACTGTATCGTTTGCTTCTTCATTACCGACAGAATCAAGGTGCTGCCAGCACAACTGGTAGCTAGCTACCTGACCTCTCACAGTCGCTGGTGACCACATTCCAGGAACACAGCTCAGTTCAAAGTCTTATAGCAATCGGCATCACATGTTCAGTATTAGCTAACTAGTTAACAGCATTTGAGCTAACTGGATGAATGGTAACTAGCTAGCTATAGCTGTCCCACACACATAGCAATCTATGCACACATCAATGTCATCACGTGATTAATGACCAGTGGCAACATGATATTGAACACCTTTAGCTTGTGAGGGACTGACCTACAGCTGTACTGTATGTGAGGGACTGACCTACAGCTGTACTGTATGCGAGGGACTGACCTGCAGCTGTACTGTATGTGAGGGACTGACCTGCAGCTGTACTGTATGTGAGGGACTGACCTGCAGCTGCACTGTATGTGAGGGACTGACCTGCAGCTGTACTGTATGTGAGGGACTGACCTACAGCTGCACTGTATGTGAGGGACTGACCTGCAGCTGTACTGTATGTGAGGGACTGACCTGCAGCTGTACTGTATGTGAGGGACTGACCTACAGCTGTACTGTATGTGAGGGACTGACCTACAGCTGTACTGTATGTGAGGGACTGACCTGCAGCTGCACTGTATGTGAGGGACTGACCTGCAGCTGTACTGTATGCAAGGGACTGACCTGCAGCTGTACTGTATGTGAGGGACTGACCTACAGCTGTACTGTATGTGAGGGACTGACCTACAGCTGTACTGTATGTGAGGGACTGACCTACAGCTGTACTGTATGTGAGGGACTGACCTACAGCTGTACTGTATGTGAGGGACTGACCTACAGCTGTACTGTATGTGAGGGACTGACCTACAGCTGTACTGTATGTGAGGGACTGGCCTGCAGCTGTACTGTATGTGAGGGACTGGCCTGCAGCTGTACTGTATGTGAGGGACTGGCCTGCAGCTGTACTGTATGTGAGGGACTGACCTGCAGCTGTACTGTATGTGAGGGACTGACCTGCAGCTGCACTGTATGTGAGGGACTGGCCTGCAGCTGTACTGTATGTGAGGGACTGACCTGCAGCTGTAGTGTATGCGAGGGACTGACCTGCAGCTGTACTGTATGTGAGGGACTGACCTGCAGCTGTACTGTATGTGAGGGACTGACCTGCAGCTGTAGTGTATGCGAGGGACTGACCTGCAGCTGTACTGTATGTGAGGGACTGACCTGCAGCTGTACTGTATGTGAGGGACTGACCTGCAGCTGCACTGTATGTGAGGGACTGGCCTGCAGCTGTACTGTATGTGAGGGACTGACCTGCAGCTGTAGTGTATGCGAGGGACTGACCTGCAGCTGTACTGTATGTGAGGGACTGACCTGCAGCTGTACTGTATGTGAGGGACTGACCTGCAGCTGTAGTGTATGCGAGGGACTGACCTGCAGCTGTACTGTATGTGAGGGACTGACCTGCAGCTGTACTGTATGTGAGGGACTGGCCTGCAGCTGTAGTGTATGTGAGGGACTGACCTGCAGCTGTACTGTATGCGAGGGACTGACCTGCAGCTGTACTGTATGTGAGGGACTGGCCTGCAGCTGTAGTGTATGTGAGGGACTGGCCTGCAGCTGTACTGTATGCGAGGGACTGACCTACAGCTGTACTGTATGTGAGGGACTGACCTGCAGCTGTACTGTATGTGAGGGACTGACCTGCAGCTGTACTGTATGTGAGGGACTGACCTGCAGCTGTACTGTATGTGAGGGACTGACCTGCAGCTGTAGTGTATGTGAGGGACTGACCTGCAGCTGTAGTGTATGTGAGGGACTGACCTGCAGCTGTAGTGTATGTGAGGGACTGACCTAGACTGACCTACAGCTGTAGTGTATGTGAGGGTAGGCAGTAGCCAAACAGCTAACTAGCCCCTTTGTCAACTAACCACTAGCTACCTAATTGAATGCATTGAATGGGCTCCAATTATACCTAAAAATGAGTGCTCCTTGTAGTTCATCAGTTACATCACCCAATTGGAGAGGATGTGGTTCAGACACACTGTCCGCCCATGCCACATAGTACGGCTTCACAAGGAGTAATGCACCCATAAATGGTTTATACAACAATGCACATTGACCACAAGTCCTACTCTTGTAACAGTATATAGCTATAATATAGCAAGCACTTAGGTGAATAAGACAGAAAGACAACATAGGAACTTGTCAGTTGCATGAGAGAACAACCTGACAGCTTAAATTAGCCGTCCAGAGTTAGCTAACTACCATGGTTATATGCAGAGCTGTTGTGTTTCTTCTGATCAGCTGCACAACTGTGTGTCTGGGACAAGGTTAGTTCTGATGTGCTGTGATTTCACAGCTGCACTGTAGGTAGAGTAAAACTGGTGCAGAATGCCAAGAGCAAGGAGTGTGGCTGGCTATAAGTAGCTTTGTGTAAGAACAAATAGTTGCTCACCCTTTGCAGGTCAAGGTACACCAGGTCCCCAGGGCGAACCAGGTGCTCCAGGTCCACCAGGCCCTCCAGGCAACTGCACATGTCCTGAAGGGGACCAGGGGCCACCAGGTGATCCAGGAGTACCAGGTCTACCAGGAGTACCAGGCATCCCTGGTGACAGTGGACCACCAGGCTTTCCAGGGGAACCAGGACCTGCAGGAGTAAAAGGGGAGGTGGGACCACCGGGCATACAAGGCCCGGATGGACGACAAGGTAAACCTGGGCTACCAGGAGTTAATGGAAGCCAAGGGGAAAGAGGTATCAAAGGTGACATTGGCCCCCAAGGTCCACCTGGCCCTCCTGGCATTGGGCAGAAAGGTGACATAGGGGAACCCGGCATTGTAGTGAAGGGTGAGGGTACTGGTGGTTCGGTGTACACTCGCTGGGGGCACACCTCTTGCCCAAGTGTACGGGGGACTGCAGAGGTGTACAATGGCTATGCAGCTGGGTCGTTCTACCACACAAAGGGGGGAGGGGCCAACCACCTCTGTCTCCCACGGCAACCAAACTACCTCGAATACATCCCAGGCACCGGGAGCCTGAATCCCAAGCTTGGCCCAGTTGAGTACCAGGCACGTGGATTGGATGAGTACAACGCTCCCTGTGCAGTGTGCACCACACAACGGGCGATGACACTAATGATTCCCGGCAATTTCAGCTGCCCAGAAGGTTGGACCAGGGAGTACTATGGGTACTTGATGGCTGGCCGGGAAGACCTGCATACCTCCTCCTTCATCTGTGTGGACTACAATGCTACTAAACTGGAGGGCAGCGCAGGACACACGCACAATTCGGCAGATGCATATCGTGTAGAGGTGGACTGTGGAGTGATACCTTGCCCTCCGTACAGCAGAGAAAAGGAACTCACTTGTGTGGTGTGCAGTAAATAGAGTTTAGTGGTGTGCACATAACTCAGGTTTTGCTAACTGACACAAAATCTCTATTGTTTCTATTCACATACAGTATAGTGAGTCTTACAATGTCATGTATATTGCAGTGTGTGTGTTCATACGTGCCTGTGCACACTGTATGGGATTTTTGCTGTAACTGAAATTTGAACTCAGTTACTGTACATCTATATATGCAGGGCCACTAAAGGGAAGAAGGGCAAAGGGGCAGTTTGCTCTGGGTCGATAGTGTGAGGGGCTGCAAACCTCACAGTCTGGGGGCCCTAGCAAAAAATGTTTTGCAAGGGCCCCCAGATAAATAATACACTGGGGGAAGGGGGCAAAAGTCATTTTTCCTCAATGATGTAATCTACAACAGACAAAACAAGTGGTCAAATTCCCTAGAAAGCAATTTTAGCAGATAGGGTCACAACACTGTTATAACATCCTGTTGTGTAGACAGCTTGGGTACAGAACTATGGGTCAGCAAACGCATAAACAATTAATGCACAACCATGAATATTATTAAGTGTATGCATGATTGCCATGGTAACAAGCACTGGGAATTGTGGCCAGCTATGTACTGTGGTCATGTATATATAGCTAGCAGCCTCTGTATCTCGCTCTCACTTTGAGTGACAACTGTCATACCGTCATGCAAGGCACCTAGCCCTATTGGCATACAGCCATATTCAGTTTCAGTGATGTCAGCATCTGCTGTCCTCGCATGCATGCACGCACTGTGTCAAGAAGTTGCAGGCAGACTACTTGAAGCATCAAGGCAAGCTGATATGTTGCACACTTCAGCACTGGATGGCCGTGACAAAGTGCAAGTACCAATAGCAGACATTTGTGGCATATCACATGAACAGAGGTGTACATTGCCACGTATAATGAAGACATTCTTATACTTGGACCCGCCGTCCATGACAATATAATTCACACACATATGCCACACTATACCGGAGAACTTGCAGCCGCATGTTTGCTTCTCATGCAACTGTGTGCTCTGATAAGGTGACATCATAGATATTCTATTCTATGGTGATACCTACAGAGCAGTGGATAGCAGCTGTACATGTATTTAACATTGGAGGTATGAATAATGTTAACCTCATTAAGTAATATAATCATAATTGTGTTGCAATATCAATCAAGTGGGGTCATATTAACACTTCCTACCAGAACTATGGGGTTTAGCAGACAACACAATGTGACGTTATCTTAGCTGATTGCCATGGCAACATTGTACTGTACAAGTACTAGTGGAGCTACGTATATAGCTACTGTATAATCCAACACTGATATGTGCATACAATGTCATATAAAAGAGACAGTGAGAAATATTAAATAAATTTTGTTTTTTCAGCTAGCGTTGTACAAGTACATGCTGGGCTGCAATGAGACAGAGTACTAATGCAGCGGTGTTCTTCAGCGCCTTCTTCCTAGGTGTGTTGCTAGAACTGTACAGTAATATCGGACTTCATAACTTGCTAGTGACTGTTGACCTTACAACTCCCTCCTTCTCTCCCACACCGCTATAAAATGCTCAGTTCTTGCAGCTGTTGCTGCAAACATTCAAGCTCCTCAGGGACAAGATGGTGAGGCATGCAGGGTCACTAGAACTGCATGGTCAAGCTGTATGTGCATGCACACCTCTCATCTGCTGCTGCTTTGAAGGATATAGGAAAAAGTGAAACAAGTTTAAGGCAGTGGTATATAAAGTGTTGTTGTCCTAAAGCCATTATCTCACTGAGCTCTGGCTGTACACTACAACTTTGCATTCTGACCTACAGTAACAATCTTTGGCAATAGTAACAGTCTCGATCATTTAGGCATGGGGAAACGGCTTGCTGCTGTAGCAATAGAGGTACTGTACAGGGTTAGGGTGCTATTAGTTCACTAAGCTTGCATGGTTGTACATTAGTCATGCTGTGCTACAGTAAGACAATTGTTGCCTATAGAAATAGTCCTGCTTAGGTTTAAATGTATAATGGCTCAATGTATATTCATGTGCAGATGCTCTGGACATTGTTTTTGTCTTGGACTTCTCCATCAACCCACTTGCACTTAACAGTGATGGTGCAAATGCAGTGAAAGCCTTTGCTGTTGCTCTCCTGAGGGCACTCAATGTGGGAGGTGTGGACACCAGAGTGTGTCTGGTCAAGTACGGACAATCCTCCACAACAGTCCTCCCTTTCACTGATGTGGCCAATGTGCGAGAGATTCAGAGAGAGATCAATAGAATACCAGTGGACCGAGACATTCATAACTTCGGCGCCAATGTGGGACATGCCATTGAACATGCAGTAACAGAGCTTAGCACTTCAGCAAGACCAAATGCTCAACACAAGGCGGTGTTCATTGCTGTCAACTGGGCAACTGACACACAGCAACACCACATGGAGGCAGCTGAATTAGCCAGCACTCACCAAATTAGCCTGTATGCTGTTGGTTTAAGATCTATTGTAGATGCTGACACACTGAGGCGTATAGCCCAGAATGACTCCTCCAAGGTGTACCTGTCTGCAAATGTCAACTCCTCCCTAGACCTCATTGGGGACCTGGCTGCGGCACTGCTACCTATCAGCGCATGCACCTGCAGGGGGGTACCAGGGCCAGCTGGAGCGAAGGGTGAAAGGGGTGCAGCAGGACCCAAGGGAGAGAGTGGTGAGAAAGGAATGAAAGGGAATCGTGGTGCACCAGGAGAAATAGGCATTTCTGGTCCACCTGGCAACATTGGACCTCCAGGCATACAGGGTCCTTCTGGTCCTCGTGGCCAAGCTGGGCCACAGGGGCCACATGGCCCACTCGGTCCTAAAGGAAACTCTGGCCCTCATGGCCACACTGGGCCACAGGGGCCACCTGGGCCAATTGGTACTCCAGGGCTTCCTGGTCATCGAGGCTACACTGGCCCTCCTGGACCATCTGGTTCTGGGGGCGTGACCTACGTGAGGTGGGGGAGGACCGCCTGTCCATCAGTGAGTGGGACTGACACAGTATATGATGGCATTACGGCAGGAAGTCGTCATGAATACCATGGAGGAGGAGCCAACTACATCTGTGCAGTGAAGGATGCCCAGTACCATCCACAGGCCACAACCACAAATGCTGGGTGGGGATACTTGTATGGAGCAGAGTATCGACCACAAACTGGCCAGGCCCTTCCAAGCTCTCGTCTCAACAACCGCAACATCCCTTGTGCTGTGTGTGAGGTCAGCACTCGCTCCAAACACATTATGGTACCAGGGACATACCAGTGTCCATCAGGATGGCAGGTGGAGTACAGCGGGTGGCTCATGGCTGGGAGCTATAGACACGGGGGAAGGAACATGTTTGTTTGCCTTGACAAGTACCCAGAGGTAGCACCAGGGGTGGCAGAGTATAATTACGGTGCTCTGATGTACCATATTCAGGGACACTGCAGCTATGGCATACCCTGTCCTCCGTATGACATACGGAAGGAGATGTCGTGTGTTGTTTGCACCAAGTAGACACTAACACATGGCAGGACTGCAGAGATACACGCACCATTTTAGTAGAAGCATATACAACATGAAACAGAAGTAGCTAAAAGTCTTTATGGAAATTTGCTGTGTAACTGATACAAGTTGTGTTACTATGTACGTATACTAGTGGACATGTACTGTACATGCACAGGGCTATACCAGAAGATGGGGGGGGGGGGGCAAAGACATTAGCTGCCATCAATGATGTAATCTTAGACACAGTACACAACGGGTTAATTCCCTAGAAAAACAATTTTAGCAGATATTATTACACATCCTGTTGGTTAGCCCTGTACTGGTACAAGAACTATGGGTTCAGCAAACACAGATGCCCAACCATGAATATTAAAATGCATAGTTGATTGTTGTGGCATTGTGCATGGCAAATTGAGTGGCCAGCTCTATGCCATGGTCATGCTGCTGACTGCATGACTCTGTGCCTCACTGCACACTACAGCAGCCTCTTTCACTGCACTACTAGCCACCTCTATACATGTACAGCTGCCTACGCTTTGGGTCACTTGCAGCTGTTTCTATAGTACTAAAGTACACAATGTAACAGAAAACAAGTAGAAACTCACAACTTGTAGCTAGAGCTGTAGCAGCTGTGTCTTGTAGCTAGAGCTACAAGACACAGCTGCAAGTGGCTCAAGGTTGGACAGCTGCTAATTAATACTTCAACATGGTAATGGTTGATATTTGGTGATGAGAGAAGAGCAAAAATGATTGCTACAAGTTTGTAATGTGCTGGGTAAGGTGACACCTAGCAGTGGATAACAGCTGCATTTGAGATAGGAGGTATATGAATAATGCTAGCCAGCATAGCGAATAACATTACACTGTCCCAGAAAATCCAAACCGCCTAATTATTTATGGTGAATATTCATCAGATGGGGTCAATGACACTTCCTACAAGAACTATGTTCAGTAAACAACACAAGGTGATGACGTCATAGATCCCCTGGAGGATCAATGATGTCATCAAGGCTCATTGCCATGGCAAACCATGAGCAAACATTGTGAGAGTACCAGTGGAACTAGCTACATATACACATGCAGAGCTGGCATGGCTACTACCTATTTATATAAGAGACAGTGTAAGAAACATTTGTCTCATGACAATATTTGATCAGCTATTACTGTACACGCTGGGCTGCAATGAGACAGAGTACTGGTGCAGTGTTGTTCCTCACCACCTTCTTCCTAGGTGAGCTGTTAGAGCGATCTAACCTCATAACTTGGTAGTGGCCTGGACCTGCTGACTATTCAACTCCCTCCTCGGTTCCCCTCTCACACAACTACGTAACACTCAGTTCTTACAGTTGCTGCTGCCAACGTTCAAGCTCCTCAGGGACAAGATGGTGAGGCAAGGTCGCTATAGCACATGCAGGTCAAACTACATATACAGACACCTCTCATTCTGCTTCTGCTTTAGATACATATACACGTAGGTGGTTGGGTAGCTAGCAGGTCACACTGTACACTTATGCAGTAACGTGTCTATAATGGTCACTGTAGTTACAAGCAGCGCCCCGTCCACTACAGTCAGCCACCCTGGCCCCAAATAGCACTACAAAACATTACAGCCTACCTCCGTAATGCAGCCACCTCTCTATAAAGTCCATTTATAACTGGATAACATGCAGGTCTTAGACATGTTTCAATGTGAGAATGCGCTGAAAGTGTATATCAAACAGAGGATGGTAGCTATCACAGGACATCTCTTGACATGGTCCTCCATGGGTATTAAACCTGGCTGCAGGAAACTCCTTTCAGAAATATAAAAGTAATTTAAAAACATGAAAACTATTGACAAGGGCTGCTAAGCTCAGTACAGGGAAATATCTCTTATGAAGGCCACTGACTTGTCCTCAGGTCGCTGTATTAGACAGGTTTCACTGTATTATAGCTACTGCAACCCTGTGCACTATAGGCTAGTAAACATTAGTGTTCTTCTAACATGCGCATTGTTCTGTTTGATATTAGCAGTAGATCTAGAGGTAGCTTAGATTAAGGTGTTGTTTTCTGCTATTTCACTGAGTTTGGCTGTACAACACAGCCTCACACTGTGCTACAGTGGAACAAGCTTTGCCAGTGGAAATAGTCTCATTTGGCGTTAAACACAATGACTTAATTAATGTTGTACAGTGAAACCTGTCTAAGATAACCACCTTTGGGCTAGTTCTAACCGGTTTTTATAGAGACTAGGTGGCTGCTCTACAGAGGTAGATTGCAGTGCTTTAGTGCTGTTTGGGGCCAGGGAGGCATGCAGGCTGTTTTAGAGAGGTGGCTGCCTAACACAGCGACCATCATATATACTGTAGGTTCCACTGTATGTCACTTCTTGTGCAGATGCTCTGGACATTGTTTTCATCTTGGACTTCTCCATCGACCCACTTGCACTTAACAGTGATGGCGCAAATGCAGTGAAAGCTTTTGCTGTTGCTCTCCTGAAGGCACTCAATGTGGGAGGTGGGGACACCAGAGTGTGTCTGGTCAAGTACGGACGATCCTCCACAACAGTCCTCCCTTTCACTGATGTGGCCAATGTGCAAGAGGTTCAGAGTGAGATCAATAGAATACCAGTGGACCGAAACATTCGCAACTTCGGCGCCAATGTGGGGCAGGCCATTGAACATGCAGTAGCAGAGTTCAGCTCTTCAGCAAGACCAAATGCTCAACACAAGGCGGTGCTCATTGCTGTCAACTGGGCAACTGACACACAGCAACACCACATGGAGGCAGCTGAATTAGCCAGCACTCACCAAATTAGCCTGTATGCTGTTGGTTTAAGATCTACTGTAGAGGCTGACACACTGAGGCGTATAGCCCAGAGTGACTCCTCCAAGGTGTACCTGTCTGCAAGTGTTAACTCCTCCCTAGACCTCATTGGGGACCTGGCTGCAGCACTGCTACCTATCGGCACATGCACCTGGTATAGCCCTGTGCATGTACAGTACATGTCCACTAGTATGTGAGGGACTGACCTGCAGCTGCACTGTATGTGAGGGACTGGCCTGCAGCTGTACTGTATGTGAGGGACTGACCTGCAGCTGTAGTGTATGCGAGGGACTGACCTGCAGCTGTACTGTATGTGAGGGACTGACCTGCAGCTGTACTGTATGTGAGGGACTGACCTGCAGCTGTAGTGTATGCGAGGGACTGACCTGCAGCTGTACTGTATGTGAGGGACTGACCTGCAGCTGTACTGTATGTGAGGGACTGACCTGCAGCTGCACTGTATGTGAGGGACTGGCCTGCAGCTGTACTGTATGTGAGGGACTGACCTGCAGCTGTAGTGTATGCGAGGGACTGACCTGCAGCTGTACTGTATGTGAGGGACTGACCTGCAGCTGTACTGTATGTGAGGGACTGACCTGCAGCTGTAGTGTATGCGAGGGACTGACCTGCAGCTGTACTGTATGTGAGGGACTGACCTGCAGCTGTACTGTATGTGAGGGACTGGCCTGCAGCTGTAGTGTATGTGAGGGACTGACCTGCAGCTGTACTGTATGCGAGGGACTGACCTGCAGCTGTACTGTATGTGAGGGACTGGCCTGCAGCTGTAGTGTATGTGAGGGACTGGCCTGCAGCTGTACTGTATGCGAGGGACTGACCTACAGCTGTACTGTATGTGAGGGACTGACCTGCAGCTGTACTGTATGTGAGGGACTGACCTGCAGCTGTACTGTATGTGAGGGACTGACCTGCAGCTGTACTGTATGTGAGGGACTGACCTGCAGCTGTAGTGTATGTGAGGGACTGACCTGCAGCTGTAGTGTATGTGAGGGACTGACCTGCAGCTGTAGTGTATGTGAGGGACTGACCTAGACTGACCTACAGCTGTAGTGTATGTGAGGGTAGGCAGTAGCCAAACAGCTAACTAGCCCCTTTGTCAACTAACCACTAGCTACCTAATTGAATGCATTGAATGGGCTCCAATTATACCTAAAAATGAGTGCTCCTTGTAGTTCATCAGTTACATCACCCAATTGGAGAGGATGTGGTTCAGACACACTGTCCGCCCATGCCACATAGTACGGCTTCACAAGGAGTAATGCACCCATAAATGGTTTATACAACAATGCACATTGACCACAAGTCCTACTCTTGTAACAGTATATAGCTATAATATAGCAAGCACTTAGGTGAATAAGACAGAAAGACAACATAGGAACTTGTCAGTTGCATGAGAGAACAACCTGACAGCTTAAATTAGCCGTCCAGAGTTAGCTAACTACCATGGTTATATGCAGAGCTGTTGTGTTTCTTCTGATCAGCTGCACAACTGTGTGTCTGGGACAAGGTTAGTTCTGATGTGCTGTGATTTCACAGCTGCACTGTAGGTAGAGTAAAACTGGTGCAGAATGCCAAGAGCAAGGAGTGTGGCTGGCTATAAGTAGCTTTGTGTAAGAACAAATAGTTGCTCACCCTTTGCAGGTCAAGGTACACCAGGTCCCCAGGGCGAACCAGGTGCTCCAGGTCCACCAGGCCCTCCAGGCAACTGCACATGTCCTGAAGGGGACCAGGGGCCACCAGGTGATCCAGGAGTACCAGGTCTACCAGGAGTACCAGGCATCCCTGGTGACAGTGGACCACCAGGCTTTCCAGGGGAACCAGGACCTGCAGGAGTAAAAGGGGAGGTGGGACCACCGGGCATACAAGGCCCGGATGGACGACAAGGTAAACCTGGGCTACCAGGAGTTAATGGAAGCCAAGGGGAAAGAGGTATCAAAGGTGACATTGGCCCCCAAGGTCCACCTGGCCCTCCTGGCATTGGGCAGAAAGGTGACATAGGGGAACCCGGCATTGTAGTGAAGGGTGAGGGTACTGGTGGTTCGGTGTACACTCGCTGGGGGCACACCTCTTGCCCAAGTGTACGGGGGACTGCAGAGGTGTACAATGGCTATGCAGCTGGGTCGTTCTACCACACAAAGGGGGGAGGGGCCAACCACCTCTGTCTCCCACGGCAACCAAACTACCTCGAATACATCCCAGGCACCGGGAGCCTGAATCCCAAGCTTGGCCCAGTTGAGTACCAGGCACGTGGATTGGATGAGTACAACGCTCCCTGTGCAGTGTGCACCACACAACGGGCGATGACACTAATGATTCCCGGCAATTTCAGCTGCCCAGAAGGTTGGACCAGGGAGTACTATGGGTACTTGATGGCTGGCCGGGAAGACCTGCATACCTCCTCCTTCATCTGTGTGGACTACAATGCTACTAAACTGGAGGGCAGCGCAGGACACACGCACAATTCGGCAGATGCATATCGTGTAGAGGTGGACTGTGGAGTGATACCTTGCCCTCCGTACAGCAGAGAAAAGGAACTCACTTGTGTGGTGTGCAGTAAATAGAGTTTAGTGGTGTGCACATAACTCAGGTTTTGCTAACTGACACAAAATCTCTATTGTTTCTATTCACATACAGTATAGTGAGTCTTACAATGTCATGTATATTGCAGTGTGTGTGTTCATACGTGCCTGTGCACACTGTATGGGATTTTTGCTGTAACTGAAATTTGAACTCAGTTACTGTACATCTATATATGCAGGGCCACTAAAGGGAAGAAGGGCAAAGGGGCAGTTTGCTCTGGGTCGATAGTGTGAGGGGCTGCAAACCTCACAGTCTGGGGGCCCTAGCAAAAAATGTTTTGCAAGGGCCCCCAGATAAATAATACACTGGGGGAAGGGGGCAAAAGTCATTTTTCCTCAATGATGTAATCTACAACAGACAAAACAAGTGGTCAAATTCCCTAGAAAGCAATTTTAGCAGATAGGGTCACAACACTGTTATAACATCCTGTTGTGTAGACAGCTTGGGTACAGAACTATGGGTCAGCAAACGCATAAACAATTAATGCACAACCATGAATATTATTAAGTGTATGCATGATTGCCATGGTAACAAGCACTGGGAATTGTGGCCAGCTATGTACTGTGGTCATGTATATATAGCTAGCAGCCTCTGTATCTCGCTCTCACTTTGAGTGACAACTGTCATACCGTCATGCAAGGCACCTAGCCCTATTGGCATACAGCCATATTCAGTTTCAGTGATGTCAGCATCTGCTGTCCTCGCATGCATGCACGCACTGTGTCAAGAAGTTGCAGGCAGACTACTTGAAGCATCAAGGCAAGCTGATATGTTGCACACTTCAGCACTGGATGGCCGTGACAAAGTGCAAGTACCAATAGCAGACATTTGTGGCATATCACATGAACAGAGGTGTACATTGCCACGTATAATGAAGACATTCTTATACTTGGACCCGCCGTCCATGACAATATAATTCACACACATATGCCACACTATACCGGAGAACTTGCAGCCGCATGTTTGCTTCTCATGCAACTGTGTGCTCTGATAAGGTGACATCATAGATATTCTATTCTATGGTGATACCTACAGAGCAGTGGATAGCAGCTGTACATGTATTTAACATTGGAGGTATGAATAATGTTAACCTCATTAAGTAATATAATCATAATTGTGTTGCAATATCAATCAAGTGGGGTCATATTAACACTTCCTACCAGAACTATGGGGTTTAGCAGACAACACAATGTGACGTTATCTTAGCTGATTGCCATGGCAACATTGTACTGTACAAGTACTAGTGGAGCTACGTATATAGCTACTGTATAATCCAACACTGATATGTGCATACAATGTCATATAAAAGAGACAGTGAGAAATATTAAATAAATTTTGTTTTTTCAGCTAGCGTTGTACAAGTACATGCTGGGCTGCAATGAGACAGAGTACTAATGCAGCGGTGTTCTTCAGCGCCTTCTTCCTAGGTGTGTTGCTAGAACTGTACAGTAATATCGGACTTCATAACTTGCTAGTGACTGTTGACCTTACAACTCCCTCCTTCTCTCCCACACCGCTATAAAATGCTCAGTTCTTGCAGCTGTTGCTGCAAACATTCAAGCTCCTCAGGGACAAGATGGTGAGGCATGCAGGGTCACTAGAACTGCATGGTCAAGCTGTATGTGCATGCACACCTCTCATCTGCTGCTGCTTTGAAGGATATAGGAAAAAGTGAAACAAGTTTAAGGCAGTGGTATATAAAGTGTTGTTGTCCTAAAGCCATTATCTCACTGAGCTCTGGCTGTACACTACAACTTTGCATTCTGACCTACAGTAACAATCTTTGGCAATAGTAACAGTCTCGATCATTTAGGCATGGGGAAACGGCTTGCTGCTGTAGCAATAGAGGTACTGTACAGGGTTAGGGTGCTATTAGTTCACTAAGCTTGCATGGTTGTACATTAGTCATGCTGTGCTACAGTAAGACAATTGTTGCCTATAGAAATAGTCCTGCTTAGGTTTAAATGTATAATGGCTCAATGTATATTCATGTGCAGATGCTCTGGACATTGTTTTTGTCTTGGACTTCTCCATCAACCCACTTGCACTTAACAGTGATGGTGCAAATGCAGTGAAAGCCTTTGCTGTTGCTCTCCTGAGGGCACTCAATGTGGGAGGTGTGGACACCAGAGTGTGTCTGGTCAAGTACGGACAATCCTCCACAACAGTCCTCCCTTTCACTGATGTGGCCAATGTGCGAGAGATTCAGAGAGAGATCAATAGAATACCAGTGGACCGAGACATTCATAACTTCGGCGCCAATGTGGGACATGCCATTGAACATGCAGTAACAGAGCTTAGCACTTCAGCAAGACCAAATGCTCAACACAAGGCGGTGTTCATTGCTGTCAACTGGGCAACTGACACACAGCAACACCACATGGAGGCAGCTGAATTAGCCAGCACTCACCAAATTAGCCTGTATGCTGTTGGTTTAAGATCTATTGTAGATGCTGACACACTGAGGCGTATAGCCCAGAATGACTCCTCCAAGGTGTACCTGTCTGCAAATGTCAACTCCTCCCTAGACCTCATTGGGGACCTGGCTGCGGCACTGCTACCTATCAGCGCATGCACCTGCAGGGGGGTACCAGGGCCAGCTGGAGCGAAGGGTGAAAGGGGTGCAGCAGGACCCAAGGGAGAGAGTGGTGAGAAAGGAATGAAAGGGAATCGTGGTGCACCAGGAGAAATAGGCATTTCTGGTCCACCTGGCAACATTGGACCTCCAGGCATACAGGGTCCTTCTGGTCCTCGTGGCCAAGCTGGGCCACAGGGGCCACATGGCCCACTCGGTCCTAAAGGAAACTCTGGCCCTCATGGCCACACTGGGCCACAGGGGCCACCTGGGCCAATTGGTACTCCAGGGCTTCCTGGTCATCGAGGCTACACTGGCCCTCCTGGACCATCTGGTTCTGGGGGCGTGACCTACGTGAGGTGGGGGAGGACCGCCTGTCCATCAGTGAGTGGGACTGACACAGTATATGATGGCATTACGGCAGGAAGTCGTCATGAATACCATGGAGGAGGAGCCAACTACATCTGTGCAGTGAAGGATGCCCAGTACCATCCACAGGCCACAACCACAAATGCTGGGTGGGGATACTTGTATGGAGCAGAGTATCGACCACAAACTGGCCAGGCCCTTCCAAGCTCTCGTCTCAACAACCGCAACATCCCTTGTGCTGTGTGTGAGGTCAGCACTCGCTCCAAACACATTATGGTACCAGGGACATACCAGTGTCCATCAGGATGGCAGGTGGAGTACAGCGGGTGGCTCATGGCTGGGAGCTATAGACACGGGGGAAGGAACATGTTTGTTTGCCTTGACAAGTACCCAGAGGTAGCACCAGGGGTGGCAGAGTATAATTACGGTGCTCTGATGTACCATATTCAGGGACACTGCAGCTATGGCATACCCTGTCCTCCGTATGACATACGGAAGGAGATGTCGTGTGTTGTTTGCACCAAGTAGACACTAACACATGGCAGGACTGCAGAGATACACGCACCATTTTAGTAGAAGCATATACAACATGAAACAGAAGTAGCTAAAAGTCTTTATGGAAATTTGCTGTGTAACTGATACAAGTTGTGTTACTATGTACGTATACTAGTGGACATGTACTGTACATGCACAGGGCTATACCAGAAGATGGGGGGGGGGGGGCAAAGACATTAGCTGCCATCAATGATGTAATCTTAGACACAGTACACAACGGGTTAATTCCCTAGAAAAACAATTTTAGCAGATATTATTACACATCCTGTTGGTTAGCCCTGTACTGGTACAAGAACTATGGGTTCAGCAAACACAGATGCCCAACCATGAATATTAAAATGCATAGTTGATTGTTGTGGCATTGTGCATGGCAAATTGAGTGGCCAGCTCTATGCCATGGTCATGCTGCTGACTGCATGACTCTGTGCCTCACTGCACACTACAGCAGCCTCTTTCACTGCACTACTAGCCACCTCTATACATGTACAGCTGCCTACGCTTTGGGTCACTTGCAGCTGTTTCTATAGTACTAAAGTACACAATGTAACAGAAAACAAGTAGAAACTCACAACTTGTAGCTAGAGCTGTAGCAGCTGTGTCTTGTAGCTAGAGCTACAAGACACAGCTGCAAGTGGCTCAAGGTTGGACAGCTGCTAATTAATACTTCAACATGGTAATGGTTGATATTTGGTGATGAGAGAAGAGCAAAAATGATTGCTACAAGTTTGTAATGTGCTGGGTAAGGTGACACCTAGCAGTGGATAACAGCTGCATTTGAGATAGGAGGTATATGAATAATGCTAGCCAGCATAGCGAATAACATTACACTGTCCCAGAAAATCCAAACCGCCTAATTATTTATGGTGAATATTCATCAGATGGGGTCAATGACACTTCCTACAAGAACTATGTTCAGTAAACAACACAAGGTGATGACGTCATAGATCCCCTGGAGGATCAATGATGTCATCAAGGCTCATTGCCATGGCAAACCATGAGCAAACATTGTGAGAGTACCAGTGGAACTAGCTACATATACACATGCAGAGCTGGCATGGCTACTACCTATTTATATAAGAGACAGTGTAAGAAACATTTGTCTCATGACAATATTTGATCAGCTATTACTGTACACGCTGGGCTGCAATGAGACAGAGTACTGGTGCAGTGTTGTTCCTCACCACCTTCTTCCTAGGTGAGCTGTTAGAGCGATCTAACCTCATAACTTGGTAGTGGCCTGGACCTGCTGACTATTCAACTCCCTCCTCGGTTCCCCTCTCACACAACTACGTAACACTCAGTTCTTACAGTTGCTGCTGCCAACGTTCAAGCTCCTCAGGGACAAGATGGTGAGGCAAGGTCGCTATAGCACATGCAGGTCAAACTACATATACAGACACCTCTCATTCTGCTTCTGCTTTAGATACATATACACGTAGGTGGTTGGGTAGCTAGCAGGTCACACTGTACACTTATGCAGTAACGTGTCTATAATGGTCACTGTAGTTACAAGCAGCGCCCCGTCCACTACAGTCAGCCACCCTGGCCCCAAATAGCACTACAAAACATTACAGCCTACCTCCGTAATGCAGCCACCTCTCTATAAAGTCCATTTATAACTGGATAACATGCAGGTCTTAGACATGTTTCAATGTGAGAATGCGCTGAAAGTGTATATCAAACAGAGGATGGTAGCTATCACAGGACATCTCTTGACATGGTCCTCCATGGGTATTAAACCTGGCTGCAGGAAACTCCTTTCAGAAATATAAAAGTAATTTAAAAACATGAAAACTATTGACAAGGGCTGCTAAGCTCAGTACAGGGAAATATCTCTTATGAAGGCCACTGACTTGTCCTCAGGTCGCTGTATTAGACAGGTTTCACTGTATTATAGCTACTGCAACCCTGTGCACTATAGGCTAGTAAACATTAGTGTTCTTCTAACATGCGCATTGTTCTGTTTGATATTAGCAGTAGATCTAGAGGTAGCTTAGATTAAGGTGTTGTTTTCTGCTATTTCACTGAGTTTGGCTGTACAACACAGCCTCACACTGTGCTACAGTGGAACAAGCTTTGCCAGTGGAAATAGTCTCATTTGGCGTTAAACACAATGACTTAATTAATGTTGTACAGTGAAACCTGTCTAAGATAACCACCTTTGGGCTAGTTCTAACCGGTTTTTATAGAGACTAGGTGGCTGCTCTACAGAGGTAGATTGCAGTGCTTTAGTGCTGTTTGGGGCCAGGGAGGCATGCAGGCTGTTTTAGAGAGGTGGCTGCCTAACACAGCGACCATCATATATACTGTAGGTTCCACTGTATGTCACTTCTTGTGCAGATGCTCTGGACATTGTTTTCATCTTGGACTTCTCCATCGACCCACTTGCACTTAACAGTGATGGCGCAAATGCAGTGAAAGCTTTTGCTGTTGCTCTCCTGAAGGCACTCAATGTGGGAGGTGGGGACACCAGAGTGTGTCTGGTCAAGTACGGACGATCCTCCACAACAGTCCTCCCTTTCACTGATGTGGCCAATGTGCAAGAGGTTCAGAGTGAGATCAATAGAATACCAGTGGACCGAAACATTCGCAACTTCGGCGCCAATGTGGGGCAGGCCATTGAACATGCAGTAGCAGAGTTCAGCTCTTCAGCAAGACCAAATGCTCAACACAAGGCGGTGCTCATTGCTGTCAACTGGGCAACTGACACACAGCAACACCACATGGAGGCAGCTGAATTAGCCAGCACTCACCAAATTAGCCTGTATGCTGTTGGTTTAAGATCTACTGTAGAGGCTGACACACTGAGGCGTATAGCCCAGAGTGACTCCTCCAAGGTGTACCTGTCTGCAAGTGTTAACTCCTCCCTAGACCTCATTGGGGACCTGGCTGCAGCACTGCTACCTATCGGCACATGCACCTGCAGGGGGGTACCAGGGCCAGCTGGAGCGAAGGGTGAAAGGGGTGTAGCAGGTGCTCAGGGTGCTGTTGGACCAGGGGGGCCTGCAGGGCAGAAGGGGGACAGAGGAGCAACTGGAGCAAGAGGAGGAAAAGGAGACAGAGGAGATGATGGGATAATAGGAGAGAAGGGAGCAGATGGCTTAGATGGTGAAAAGGGGCGTCAAGGAGATGCCGGACCTAGAGGTGCTTCAGGACAGAAGGGAGACAAGGGTGCAATTGGAAGCGCTGGCTCCAAGGGGCAAAAAGGAGAACGAGGGAATGCAGGCCCACCAGGATATGGGCTGATTGGACAGAAGGGCCAGAAAGGAGAGCGAGGGCTTATAGGAAGAACTGGTTATGGGCAAAAAGGCCAGAAAGGGGTAAATGGTATTAAAGGATCAATAGGAGATAGAGGTCCTACAGGTTCTCAAGGTCTGCCGGGAACTCCAGGTCCACAGGAGGGAGGGTCAGTGTACACTCGCTGGGGAAGGACATCCTGCCCCTATGGGAACGGTGCTACTTCAAAAGTCTATGATGGCTATGCTGCTGGGACCAGATACTCCACCAGAGGGGGAGGGTCAAACATGCTCTGTTTGCCAAAGAACCCAGTCTACTCCACTTCATATGGAGGTCATCAAGGCTATAGCACCTTAGGAGCAGTGGAGTATGAAGAGAACTTCTACAGTGCACTTAACCACAATGCTCCTTGTGCTGTGTGCACCACTACACGTAACAGGCAACTCATGATACCAGCGACAAAGTACTGTCCCAATGGATGGACCCGTGAGTACTGGGGCTACCTGGTGGGTGGACATAACAATTATCCCCGTGCAGAATTCCTCTGCTTTGACAGCTATCAAGAGTCCATACCAGGGAGTGCAGGGAATCATCCTTCATCAGCAGAAATATTCACAGTTGAAGTTAACTGTGATGTACTTCCCTGCCCTCCGTACAGCTCCACTAAGGAACTTACTTGTGTGGTGTGCACAAAGTAACACACACCAACACTTACACACACCTATAGTGTACAGGATATTAGTACAGCTATGTTCTTGTACAGCTCATTTGCATGTTCCTCATCACACAACACTGCAGTGTCATAGCTTCCATTGTATACAACTACGTATTGTGGATCAATGTTAACTTGCATTGCAATTAACATTATACCAGAATCTAAATACACTAAGTCTTACTGCATGGTATAGTCTGATTTCTGATGAATATTCATCATGTTTGGTTGTAATATAAACTTCAAACAGGAACTATTGAATTCAATATAAACAACACAAGGTGATGTCATCAGCTCATTGCCATGGCAACAATGTAAGAGTGGAGCTAGCTACATGCAAACTGACAGTATATAAAGACAGCGAGAAACACTTGTCTCATGACGCTAGCTAAATTGATCAACTACCGCTTGGGCTGCAATGAGACAGAATACTTGTACAATGATGTTTCTCAGCACCTTCTTCCTAGGTGAGTTGCTAGAGCTGACTAGATAATTACTGTAGGTCACTTGCTAGCTATACAGTGACCTGTTGACTTTACAACTCCTCCTCCTCTCCCACCCTAAAATTAAATGCTCAGTTCTTACAGTTGCTGCTGCCAACGTTCAAGCTCCTCAGGGACAAGATGGTGAGGCATGCAGGGTCACTAGAACTGCATGGTCAAGCTGTGCAGACACCTCTCATTTTGCTGCTGCTTTAGGTATACAGTAGTTGTTCGGGTGCTAACAAACACACACTACCATTGTACAGTGGATAATGGCAGCCACTTCTCTGAAACAGCCAGCACTAAAGCATTGCAGTCTGCCTCTGTAATGCGGCCACCTCTCTGTAAAGGCCAGGTTTCATTGCAGGAGTGAATTAATGCACTAAAATGTAATTCAGACAGAGGTTGGTAGCTACTGTAGGACATCTCTCCATGGATATGCATACAGGATATGCAGTTTTGAGCTTTCCATAGCGGGTGAAGGGAGTGGGGGGTTCCATGGGTAACATACCAGGCTGCAGGAAACTGTCTTTCATAATACAAAGGCAAAAATTGATTGAAAATCTTTTGAAGATTACTGCAGAGCTCAATATGGGATTACATAGCGCTGTTAGCGGCTTATCTATTGCTAGTTCACTGCAATGAAGATGTCTTCATTTTACTGACATTGTCTCCATGATTAGAGATGTCAAGTTGTCTACAAAGTGGCTATTAATTTAGTGAAGTAATATAAAAAAGGTAATGTTTCAATGTTTTTCTTGTGCAGATGCTCTGGACATTGCTTTCATCTTGGACTTCTCCATAAACCCACTTGCACTTAACAGCGATGGTGCAAATGCAGTGAAAGCCTTTGCTGTTGCTCTCCTGAGGGCACTCAATGTGGGAGGTGTGGACACCAGAGTGTGTCTGGTCAAGTACGGACGATCCTCCACAACAGTCCTCCCTTTCACTGATGTGGCCAATGTGCGAGAGATTCAGAGCGAGATCAATGGAATACCAGTGGACCGAGACATTCGCAACTTCGGTGCCAATGTGGGACATGCCATCGAACGTGCAGTAACAGAGCTTAGCACTTCAGCAAGACCAAATGCTCAACACAAGGCGGTGCTCATTGCTGTCAACTGGGCAACTGACACACAGCAACGCCACATGGAGGCAGCTGAATTAGCCAGCACTCACCAAATTAGCCTGTATGCTGTTGGTTTAAGATCTACTGTAGATGCTGACACACTGAGGCGTATAGCCCAGAATGACTCCTCCAAGGTGTACCTGTCTGCAAGTGTCAACTCCTCCCTAGAACTCATTGGGGACCTGGCTGCAGCACTGCTAACTGATGCCACATGCACCTGCAGGGGGGTACCAGGGCCAGCTGGAGCGAAGGGTGAAAGGGGAGTAGCAGGACCCAAAGGAGAGAGTGGTGAGAAAGGAATGAAAGGGAATCGTGGTACACCAGGAGAAATAGGCATTTCTGGTCCACCTGGTAACATCGGACCTCCAGGCATACAGGGTCCTTCTGGTTCTCGTGGCCAAGCTGGGCCACAGGGGCCACTTGGCCCACTCGGTCCTAAAGGAAACTCTGGCCCTCGTGGCCACACTGGGCCACAAGGACCTCCTGGGCCAATTGGTACTCAAGGACGTCCTGGTCATCGAGGCTACACTGGCCCTCCTGGACCACCTGGTCCTGGGGGCGTGACCTACGTGAGATGGGGTAGGACCACTTGTCCATCAGTGAGAGGGACTGGCAAAGTATATGATGGCATCACAGCGGGGAGTCGTTATGACCACTACGGTGGAGGAGCCAACTACATCTGTGCAGTGAAGGATGCCAAGTACCATCCTCAGGCCACAACCACGAATGATGGGTGGGGATACTTGTATGGAACAGAGTATCAGATACATTATGGCCAAGCTCTTCCCTATTCTCAATTCCAAGACCACAACATCCCTTGTGCTGTGTGTGAGGTCAGCACGCGCTCCAAACACATTATGGTACCAGGGACATACCAGTGTCCATCAGGATGGCAGGTGGAGTACAGCGGGTGGCTCATGGCCGGGAGCTATAGACACAGGGGAAGGAGCATGTTTGTCTGCCTTGACAAATACCCAGAGGTTGTACCAGGAGAGGCCAGGAACACTAACGGTGCTCTGATGTACCATGTTCAGGGAGACTGCAGCTATGGCATACCCTGTCCTCCATATGATCGACGGAAAGAGATATCATGTGTTGTTTGCACCAAGTAGACACTAACACATGCATGGCAAGACTGTATACACATGCATACACCACTTCGGTAGATTTATTCTATTCTATAGTATATAAAGATTGAGTCTACTTAATGTATGGTATAATTATGTGTCTGCAATGAAGAGTTATTTTTGCACTGCATGCATGGACTTGCTACAATCCACCAACACATTGTAGTCTTGTGCAGTGAATGTTCCTGGGTTGGGCTTTGGGGCCAGAATGGTCCTAACCACGTCAAGTACAGTACATCTGGTGTGTTTAACTATGCACACCAACTGACATGTTATCAGGGACCACTACCTGTTCCCAACTTATGCATACAAATGACAGCGTGTTCCACTTTACTGTCTTTTGCAAAGTGAGATGATCTCCAAAGACTGAGTGACGTCATGAAAATTAATGGATAGCTAAATGTTAGATGAGTCTCCACTCTCCGTCCAGGAGCTGTAACAATTGTTGCATATGTACGTTATACAATTAGATAGTCTGGTCTGCCATTCCCTACTTCCTGCCCCAAATATGCGTGTGCGAGGAAGTACGAGATAGCAGGTCAGAGTTGCAATTAGGTCACCCCAAACACCATATAAGGATGCCCAAGCAGAGCAGGTTATACCTATAGAAGTACAGTACCTATGTACATGTTTGTGTCACATTTGTACTCATCACACAATATTTATATGTCATACAAAAGCTACTGCACACAAGACAACAGTAATCAAAACATGATACAGATTCAATTCAATTCCAAATTACTAAGATAGTTGTCACAACCTACAAAAGGTCCAGTTCGCCTGCTGCCATCCACCGGCCGACTAATGACTTTCTAAAGTACCTCATGAACGGCTCCACATGGTCTGGCTCCTCACACTTCAAAGACACCGTCATCAACTGAGACGCTTTGTCTACCGCAGACTCAACCAGGAGGTAGTTGGGGGTGGATGCCTGCAGGAGGGAGTGGGGGTGGGAGGGAGTCAGTAGGATACCAAAACACTATTGTATGCATATGGAAGCACTATAATATAGAAGTGCTGACACTTCAAAGAGGAACTGACATGTTGCGCGAAGAAGAAGAATTTCATCACTGCGTGGTCCGGTGGACTGGATGCCATGGTGAAAACACTTCTCTCCTGCATTGTCCTGGTTAGCTCTTCAGGGGTGGGGACTACAGCCAGTTCTAGTTTCATTTCATCACTACAGATTGGGAGTGAAAACCATGAACAGTACATGGTGTGATGAAATATGTAGCTGCATGCATACATACAATACGCTGGTACCAGTGGCCGTAGAGCCACCCCGCCCCCAGCAGCCACCCCGCCCCCAGCAGCCACCCCGCCCTCCAGCAGCCACCCCACCCTCCAGCAGCCACCCCGCCCCCAGCAGCCACCCCGCCCTTCAGCAGCCACCCCGCCCCCAGCAGCCACCCTGCCCCCAGCAAACACCCCACCCCACAGCAGCCACCCCGCCTTCCAGCAGCCACCCCGTCCTCCAGCAGCCACCCCACCCTCCAGCAGCCACCCCGCCCCCAGCAGACACCCCGCCCTTCAGCAGCCACCCCGCCCCCAGCAGCCACCCTGCCCCCAGCAAACACCCCACCCCACAGCAGACACCCCGCCCTCCAGCAGCCACCCCGCCCCCAGCAGCCACCCCGCCCCCAGCAGACACCCTGCCCCCAGCAGACACCCCACCCCACAGCAGACACCCCGCCCTCCAGCAGCCACCCCACCCCCAGCAGTCACCCCACCCTCCAGCAGCCACCCCGCCCTCCAGCAGCCACCCCGCCCCCAGCAGCCACCCTGCCCCCAGCAGCCACCCTGCCCCCAGCAGACACCCCACCCCACAGCAGACACCCCGCCCTCCAGCAGCCACCCCGCCCCCAGCAGCCACCCCGCCCTCCAGCAGCCACCCCACCCCCAGCAGCCACCCCGCCCTCCAGCAGCCACCCCGCCCTCCAGCAGCCACCCCGCCCCCAGCAGACACCCCGCCCTTCAGCAGCCACCCACCCACAGCAGATACCCCGCCCCCAGCAGCCACCCTGCCCCCAGCAGACACCCCACCCCACAGCAGACACCCGCCCTCCAGCAGCCACCCCGCCCCCAGCAGCCACCCCGCCCCCAGCAGCCATCCCGCCCTCCAGCAGCCACCCCGCCCTCCAGCAGCCACCCCGCCCTCCAGCAGCCACCCCGCCCTCCAGCAGCCACCCCGTCCTCCAGCAGCCACCCCGCCCTCCAGCAGCCACCCCACCCTCTAGCAGCCACCCGCCCACAGCAGATACCCCACCCTCCAGGAGCCACCCACCCACAGCAGATACCCCGCCCCCAGCAGCCACCCCGCCCTCCAGCAGCCACCCTGCCCCCCAGCAGCCACCCCGCCCTCCAGCAGCCACCCTGCCCCTCAGCAGCCACCCTGCCCCCAGCAGCCACCCCGCCCTCCAGCAGCCACCCCGCCCCCAGCAGCCACCCCGCCCTCCAGCAATCACCCACCCACTGCAGATACCCCGCCCCAATGCGGGACATGGCATTGAACATGCAGTAACATAGCTTAGCACTTCAGCAAGACAATATGCTCAACACAATATGGAATATGAAGGAAGTACAAAATTCAGAAATGTACATAGCCACAATGCTCCTTGTGCTGTGTGCACCACCACACGCAACAGACAGCTCATGATACCGGGGGCAACTCAGTGCCCCAGTGGATGGACCCGTGAGTACTGGGGCTACCTGACAAGTGAACATCATCATCATGGCCGTTCAGAGTACCTCTGCCTTGACAGCTATCAAGAGTCTGTGCCAGGGAGTGCAGGGAATCATGCATCATCAGCAGAAGTATACACAGTTGAAGTTGACTGTGAGGTCCTTCCCTGCCCTCCGTACAGCTCCACTAAAGAACTTACTTGTGTGGTGTGCACAAAGTAGCACACACTAACACTTACACACACCTAGTGTACAGGATAATACTGAACAGCTATGTTCTTGTACAGCTCATTTGCATGCTCCTCATCACACAACACTGCAGTGTCATAGCTTCCATTGTATACAACTATTGTGATCAGTGTGAATTTGCATCATGCATGAATAATATATTGCTAGTCTATAATAAAATTTTCCTTTACAATTAATTTTAAAGAGATTTAGGATCAAATGACTAGCTGAAAAGGATAGAAACAAGCTAGCTACTCAACAGTATGATAAACCTCACTTCTGTGGAGTTCACTCGGCATGCATTCCTAATTCCCTTGTACATATATGGTCCAGGTCACACTGGGGGAGGGGAGGGATGAGGCAACAATAGTACACCTGACGAAGGTCATGTGTTGAAAGGGTTCCATCGTACATAGGTGTCAAACATATGACCTTTGACCCTTTGATATCCATGCAAGGTTGTTACATTCAAAAGCATGCCCTGTAGATTGACATGTGCAACACATGTCGACAGCATGGTCAGTGATGTAATCTTTGGCATGCACAACAGTTAATTCCCCCAGATGAAACACTTTGGGTTCACAACATTGTTTATCATGTCCTGTTATTTGGTACTATAGATTCATTTCAATTTGTGTGGCTAGCTAGCTATAGCTATGTATACAAAAAGGGCTAGGTTGCTGACTGCCAGCTGCATGCCTGTTTCACATACCAGCTATATAAAGTACCCTGTAAGCCTCCACCCTACAATTTATACTGTATCTACTGTATCAAATGACATGCATGGATGCTAACAGTCAGGTGACATGCATATTTTGAGAGTGATGCCCATATTTGGTCAACTTACAAGGCAATTGGATTGGCCACTCAACTGTATACCACAGCGTTGGGCGTGAAGTCTAAGAGTTACTCAGTAGTAGCTAGTGCAGCGATGTTCCTCATCACTGTCTTCCTAGGTGAGTTGTCAGAGCCGTGTGTCTGAACACATAGCTACACTTCTTGAACTTGTGACATGTGCAACAACTGTCAGTTTGTCACTGTGCATTCTATCCCCTCCCATACACATGTACTCCATGGCTGACATTCAGTTCTGACAATTGCTGTCAATCAAATACAAGCAGATCAGGGACAAAATAGTGAGTATTCAGCTCCTAGCTTATAAGGTCAAAGGAAACTTTATAGCTATAAACCTTTCTTTGCGCTGCACTATTTATACAACTGATTGAAAAATGTACCATAAGCAAGAATTCCATTTGACTCCAAATGGGAATAGCGATCGATATATCCCTGTGCTCCCCAGCTATGGAGTTGTCACCCAAAGAGAATAGTTCAGTCACATTGCTATCAACTCTACTTTTAGCTGAAAATGCATGGTATTATAGAAGTGTTCTAGGAGAAGACAACAATCATATAAGATACTTGGCTGTCCAGGTGTGTATACATACAAGGGGAAGGGCTACCTTAGTCCTATAACCAATATGGGCAAGTAACTAGACGAATGTGAAACATTGTGGGGGCGAGCTGGAGCTTGCACAGCGGCTGGTGGTAAAAGGATGACTGATTACCGGAACACTGTGTTGAGACCTTGCTGGAAATGCCTAGCCATATACATGGGTCCCCCATTCATACCAGCCTTGGGCTGAGGGGGTCGCCTTGGGCTGAGGGGGTCACCTTGGGCTGAGGGGGTCGTCTTGGGCTGAGGGGGTCGCCTTGGGCTGAGGGGGTCGCCTTGGGCTGAGGGGGTCGCCTTGGGCTGAGGGGGTCGCTTTGGGCTGAGGGGGTCGCCTTGGGCTGAGGGGTCGCCTTGGGCTGAGGGGGTCGCCTTGGGCTGAGGGGGTTGCCTTGGGCTGAAGGGGTCGCCTTGGGCTGAGGGGGTCGCCTTGGGCTGAGGGGGTCGCCTTGGGCTGAGGGGTCGCCTGAATTAAAATAAGAATAAGAATACATACAGATGTACCCATTGCTCTCGTGGCCTCAGCGCCGTTTAGCAGTTGTGGCAACAGGTTGTGCACATCAGCCATGCAGGTGTGTTGTGCAAGCCTGTCCAAAGAACCATATATGGAGCGACGTACTACGACTTCCGTGACATACTATGTCTTCTGGTTTTGCACTACCCAAAAGAGAAGGGCTTCGCTTCACTCGCCCCAACAAGTGCACATGCAAGCAGCAGGGTTCAATCTACTGGGAGGGGGGACTTCTCCCCTAAACATTCCAGCTTCCTCCCCCAAACATTACCCAGTTGCTATTTACAAAATTTGCATCCTAGATAGCACCTTGAGCAGTGACCAGTGTCATGTAATCAGAATAATGGTCACAAGAGCTTTGTACCAACACATGACTGGATGATAGTGTGTATGTATGTAATTGTTTGTTCCTGTGCAGATGCTCTAGAGATCACTTTCATCTTGGACTTCTCCATCGACCCTCTTGCACTTAACAGCGATGGTGCAAATGCAGTGAAAGCCTTTGCTGTTGCTCTCCTGAGGGCACTCAATGTGGGATGTGTGGACACCAGAGTGTGTCTGGTCAAGTACGGACGATCCTCCACAACAGTCCTCCCTTTCACTGATGTGGCCAATGTGCAAGAGATTGAGAGCAAGATCAATGGAATACCAGTGGACCGAAACATTCGCAACTTCGGTGCCAATGTGGGGAATGCCATTGAACGTGCAGTAACAGAGCTTAGCACTTCAGCAAGACCAAATGCCAAACACAAGGCGGTGCTCATTGCTGTCAACTGGGCAACTGACACACGGCGACACCAAATGGAGGCAGCTGAATTAGCCAGCAAACGAAACATTAGCCTGTATGCTGTTGGTTTAAGATCTACTGTAGAGGCTGACACACTGAGGCGTATCACCGAGAATGACTCCACCAAGGTGTACCTGTCTGCAAGTGTCAACTCCTCCCTAGACCTCATTGGGGACCTGGCTGCAGCACTGCTGACAGTGCCTCTAGCCAATGGAACATGCACCTGCAAGGGACTACCAGGGCCAGCAGGAGCAAAGGGTGAAAGGGGTGTAGCAGGGCCCAAGGGAGAGAGTGGTGAGAAAGGAATGAAAGGGAATCGTGGTACACCAGGAGAAATAGGCATTTCTGGTCCACCTGGCAACATCGGACCTCCAGGCATACAGGGCCCTTCTGGTTCTCATGGCCAAGCTGGGCCACAGGGGCCACTTGGCCCACTCGGTCCTAAAGGAAACTCTGGCCCTCGTGGCCACACTGGGCCACAGGGGCCACCTGGGCCAATTGGTGCTCCAGGGCTTCCCGGTCATCGAGGCTACACTGGCCCGCAGGGACCACCAGGTGGAGAGGGGAAGAGTGGCCCTCCTGGACCACCTGGTTCTGGGGGTGTGACCTACGTGAGGTGGGGGAGGACCACCTGCCCATCAGTGAGTGGGACTGGTAAGGTGTATGATGGCATCACAGCAGGGAGTTATTTTGGCCACCACGGTGGAGGAGCCAACTACATCTGTGCAGTGAAGGATGCCAAGTACCATCCTCAGGCCACAACCACGAATGCTGAGGGAGCATATTTGTATGGAGCAGAGTATGAATTATACAATGGCCAGGCTCTTCCCTCCTCTCAATACAAAGAGCACAACATCCCTTGTGCTGTGTGTGAGGTCAGCACTCGCTCCAAACACATTATGGTACCAGGGACATACCAGTGTCCATCAGGATGGCAGGTGGAGTACAGCGGGTGGCTCATGAGTGGACACTTTAGACACGCGGGAAGGAACATGTTTGTCTGCCTTGACCAATATCCAGAGACAGTGCCAGGGCAGCAAGCTAATAATGATGGTGCTCTGATGTACCATGTTCAGGGAGACTGCAACCACGGCATACCCTGTCCTCCATATGACCGACGGAAGGAGATGTCGTGCGTTGTCTGCACTAAATAGACACCAACACATGGCAGTACAGTAAAGATGCATGCACCATTTCAGCAGAAGCAAACACCATTTCAGTTCCACACAGATGTAGGCGGACACAAGCTATTTTACGGTGTGTTAACACTCAGATTGCATTCTAATGTATAACATTATACTATATTGTATTAGTCTGCTGTGAAGTGTTGTTTACTGCACTCATGTGTGCATAGACTTGTACCAACTCAGTGGAGTGGGTGTCTTCTGGTTAGCCTTCGGGGGCCAGAATGGCCAAAACCATTCAATGTATGGTATATATGTACAATGACTTGGTGAGCTGTACCAACTGACACTTCGATATCATGCAGGGGCCTATGCAGTTTACGAGGCTACTATCACTTCAAACCACTGTCTTTGAAGATGGTGGGCCATTGTTGCATGACCCCTTATTTGTTACTGCACTGACCTCTGGCCAATTTCAGCGGAATGCAACAAATGGCCTAACTGAATATGTAGAACGATCTAGTATGCAATGAACTCATTATTGAGTGAGAGAACTTACAAATTTCTTTGTATTTGCAAGACGTGTCTATAACCTGTTCCTAACTTTAATATGCAGACAGCTCATGATTGCGTCTTGATTTGACACGTTGCCTAACTGTCTTTGGATGTGGCCACTTCCGTTGGGCCTAGCTGTGATTTCGCTTAGAATTCCTTCCTTCCAGATTCTCCTGCATCTTCAAAGCTAGACAAAGTCCTGAAATAGTTAGCTAAAATGTTCTCTGCTCTTCAGTGCAAGAGCTGAATCAGTTTTTGTACAATTATACTGTAATTATGTTATATAACTAGGTGACCCCATCACCATATAAGGAAGTCCAAATGGACCAACTTACCTAAAGTTTGTTGCTATCTATTACACAATATTTAGGAAAGCAACCAAATTAATTATACACAAGACAATGCTAATCAAATGTAACAATGCAAATTCAATTCAATTCCAGATTACTAAGATAGTCGTCACAACCTACAAAAGGTCCAGTTCGCCTGCTGCCATCCACCGGCCGACTAATGACTCCCTAAAGTACCTCATGAACGGCTCCACATGGTCTGGATCCTCACACTTCAACGACACCGTCATCAACTGAGACGCTTTGTCTACCGCAGACTCAACCAGGAGGTAGTTGGGGGTGGATGCCTGAAGGAGGGAGTGGGGGTGGGAGGGAGTCAGTAGGATACCAAAACGCTATTGCATGGAGGCACTATAATGTAGAGGTGCTGACACTTCAAGAAGGAACTGACATGTTGCGCGAAGAAGAAGAATTTCATCACTGCGTGGTCTGGTGGACTGGATGCCATGGTGAAAACACTCCTCTCTTGCATTGTTCTGGTTAGCTCTTCAGGGGTGGGGACTACAGCCAGTTCTAGTTTCATTTCATCACTACAGATTGGGAGTGAAAACCATGAACAGTACATGGTGTGATGAAATATGTAGCTGCATGCATACATACAATACGATGGTGGCCATGTAGCCACCCCACCCCCAGCAGCCACCCCACCCTCCAGCAGCCACCCCGCCCTCCAGCAGCCACCCCACCCTCCAGCAGCCACCCACCCACAGCAGATACCCCGCCCTCCAGCAGCCACCCCGCCCTCCAGCAGCCACCCCGCCCTCCAGCAGCCACCCCACCCTCCAGCAGCCACCCACCCACAGCAGCCACCCCGCCCTCCAGCAGCCACCCACCCACAGCAGCCACCCCGCCCTCCAGCGGCCACCCACCCACAGCAGATACCCCACCCTCCAGCAGCCACCCCGCCCTCCAGCAGCCACCCCGCCCTCCAGCAGCCACCCACCCACAGCAGCCACCCCGCCCTCCAGCGGCCACCCACCCACAGCAGATACCCCACCCTCCAGCAGCCACCCCGCCCTCCAGCAGCTACCCCACCCCCAGCAGCCACCCCACCCTCCAGCAGCCACCCACCCACAGCAGATACCCCACCCCACAGCACAAAACTCCAGCTGCAATGCCACTCACCTCAGCTTCAGCCCAAACCACTTCTTCTCAAAGTCTGCTGAGCCCAGGCTTGCCTCTTTACTCAGGGAGAAGGTTGGCTTTTTGTCTTCCACCGGCATGGATACAGTTGAGGAGAAATCCAGGTCACCCTGGGGGAGGGAGGGATGAGGCAACAATAGCACACCTGGTTTGGTTTGGTTTGGTTTGGTAAGCTTATTTATACAGGGGAAGCCTTTAGCCAGCGGCTACTATTCTAGGCACCCTGAAAGAACACAGTACAAGAAGACAAAAAAAGAAGACAAGACAGAAAAGGTACAAGGCAGGTGAAAATTCAAAAATTTAGCATGCATACAGTAATAGTCATTCAAGTGTCAAAGAATATAATGTTCAGGGAATCAAGACATACAGATTGGTCAGTTAAGTGAGACAAAATAGTGAAATGCTGCTCTTGAGAATCCCTCTAGGGTTCCAGATTCACGCAGTGAAGCTGGCAGGGAGCGCCACAGAGATGCACCCGAGTATGCAAATGCATGCTGCCCAAACATTGTCTTGACGACGGGAAGGTTGACAAGGCTTTTTGTCCGCGTGTTATGGTGGTGGGTGGGGAGACAGAAGAGGGATGAAAGGTAGGAAGGAGCAAGTGAATTATGACATTTGTATGTCAGCTCAGCAAGATGTAGTTTTCGGCGACAACAAAGAGAAGAGAGACCAAGTTCATGCCATAGGGCAGAGGAGGAAGAGAGACGAGGGCGATGTAGGGCAAGACGACAAGCATAGTTAAAAAGATTTTGTAGTCGAGAAGCATCATGCTGGGAACAGTTGTCCCATACTACATCGCAGTAGTCAACTAGAGGCAGGATGTACGATTTGAGGTAAAGGACCAGGAGAGATTGCGGAAGAAACCAGGACAGGCGCCTGAGGAGGTTTACACTGCGAGACACTTTGGAGACAACATGGTTGATGTGGCTGGTCCAGGTAAGAGTGTCATTTATGAGCACACCGAGAAGCTTGAAACTGGAGACCTGCTCAATTTGAGAACCAGAGAGGTGTATGTGTAGGAGTGGTGGATGAACTCTGGCTCTTGGGGAGCGGATGAGCATACATTTGGTCTTATCAACATTGAGCTGTAGCCCATTGTTTGTCAACCACTTATTGGCAAGGTCAAGACAAGATTGAAGTGAGGTGTTCAGAAGCCTGCAGTCGTTGCCGACTAGAAATATAGTGGTATCATCTGCAAAAAGGACTGTACAGTCAGGAGGAAGGACAGTAGGCAGGTCATTTATGAAGAGTGAGAAAAGAGTAGGACCAAGAACTGAACCCTGTGGGACACCGGAAGTAGTAGAGCCATGAGAAGATGTGGAGTTGGAAACACGAGTGACTTGAGAGCGATCAGAGAGGTACGACTGGAACCAGGAAACACTGGAAGCATCTAGACCAAGGCAGCGAAGTTTGGAAAGTAAGAGTGGATGGTTCACAGTGTCGAAGGCCTTAGAAACATCAAGAAAGAGAACGGCAACATACTGCTTCAGGTCAAGAGCTTGATACCATCTATTCGTGCAGTACAGAAGAAGAGACTGGGTTGAGTGACTAGATCGGAAGCCAGATTGGTATGAGTATAAGAGATTGTTGGAGTCAAGGTGCTCAGTGACCTGATCTCTTACATGCCTCTCCAGTAGTTTACTGCAGGCAGGGAGGATGGAGATTGGCCTGTAGTTGGAGAGACAGGCCTGGTTGCCACCCTTGTGGAGAGGTCGGACTGAGCTGCCTGGTTGCCACCCTTGTGGAGAGGTCGGACTGAGCTGCACTTCCAGGAACTAGGGAAGGTGGATGAGGAGATGGAAGAGTTGAGAATATTGGATAGAGGACGAGAGATGATGGATTTAGATGCTTTTAGAGGAAGAGAAGGGATGTTGTCTACGCCAGGAGCTGAGGTGTTTTTGAGGGAAGCCAGGGATCTTTCACATTGTTCTGGTGTTGTACATACCAAGGACAAAGTAGAGGGGGAGTACGAACAGGAGGGAGGAGGAAGGGATGCATTAGACGAGCTGACAGAGACAAAGTGATCATTGAGGGACTTGGCAATTGAAGTGTGGTCAGAGCCAAGAGCATCCCAGTTGGAAGAAGATGTAGACAGTGGACGTACACTTTTCAGGGTTTTCCAGAGGGCTGCAGGTGAACTGTTCTTGGAAATTAGATGCTGGAAGTGTTCAATTTTGGCCTTTCGCTGTAGACTCACTACTAGGTTCCTTTGGCGTTTAAAGTCGTTCCAAGCTGATGGTGATCTTGACCCAAGGAAAACTTTAAGTAGCTTGTTCCTCTTGTCCATTTCTTTCCTGATGGATCTGGAGATCCATGGTGCACAGTTTTTCTTTACACGCACAGTCTTCACTGGTGCATGACAATCAAGGACACCACTGAAGAGTGAGTTGAAAGCAAAAACCTTGTCATCAACATCGTCAAACAGATCAACTAGAGACCACGGGACAGCAATAAGGTCCTCATTGAATGAGGAAGGCTCGAACTTCTTGAGAGAACGTCTGGTAATGGTTTTGAAGGGAGGGTTAGGGACACTCCAGTCAATGGAGAGGATGATGGGTAAGTGATCAGAAATGGGGAAGTTGAGAACTGAGGTGTGAGAGATGGGGACATCAGATGAGGTGAGGAAATGGTCAAGCACAGAACAGCGTGTCTCAGAGACACGGGTTGGATGAGAAATGGGGCAGGACATGGAGTGGGAGGTGATGAAGTTCTGAAGAGACCTGGTGAAGGGGTGGGCTGAGTCAGAAGTGTCTATGTTGAGATCCCCACAGGCCACCACATGCTTATGGGACAGCAACAGAGACTCCAAGATGGAACACAGGTTCGAGACTGAGGAAGATGGAGCACTTGGAGGGCGGTACATACAGCCGAAGGCGAAGGAGGACAAAGAGGATTTGAAGGAGCTGATAGACAGCCACAGAGCTTCTACATCACCACAGGGAGCATCGCAGGACAATGGAGATACAGTTAGATGATCGACAACGTAGACAGCGATACCTCCGCCAGAACGCGAGCGATCCAATCGGTAAATGGTGTACCCAGGCAGAGTGACTTCAGCGTCCGATACTGAGGGACCAAGCCAGGATTCGCTGATGGCCAGGATGTCAGGCCGCTGCGATTTGACTAGACACTGCACGTCGTCAAGGTGCCGAAGGATGCTGCGAGCATTTAGATGGACAATCTTGAGTGTCTTCTTCACGGAGGCGGACTTGGTCCCCCTTTTGGCGGCGCTGTCTTGTTCAGGTGGCCCAGGATTCCTCTCAACGTCGCCAGACAACAACACTGCCGAGGAGTGGTAGCGCGAATGTGCCCGTATCTTTGCGTAGGCTTTCTTCATGGACCGGCGAAGGTGAGAAAATCCGTCCTCGGGGAAATATCTCGGAAAGAATGCAGCAGAGACAAAGCTGCGGGCTCCAAGCAAAGGAAAGCAATCATTGCACTGCTCAACTGACTTAGTAGACTTGAGAGGGACTGGAACACACACTAGAAATAATAGAACAAGCGCCAACCTAACGCGGTGCTTCGCACTGTCAGCCATTTTTTTCTCGATGGCAAGGGTCCCAGGTCAAACAGGCTCCATTCTTGGTGTCAAGTACAAGACCTTTGACCTTTTTGATGTCCTGTGCAATGCTATCATACTCAGACACATGCCCCTCACCACAGCCCCTTCTCACCAGTAGGTCTGCAATGGGGACGCCAGCTACAGGTTCACTCTCCAGGGCCTCTCGCTGCGACCCCGGGGTACCCGGCTCTCCAGAGCTGGAAGAGTAGCTCTCAGGCACAAACCGACCAGTGTCAAACGTCAGCTCTGAAGGAGAATGCCACAAAGGCACAACAAGAGTTGTAGGGGGTCACACATCACAGCACAAGTGTACAGCATGGCATATGTGTAATGAAACACAAGACAAAACAAGACACAGCACCAGTGGTAAACAAGAGACAACCAGAGAGGTAAACAAGAGATAACCAGAGTGGTAAACAAGAGACAACCAGAGTGGTAAACAAGAGACAACCAGAGTGGTAAACAAGACAGAACACAAGTGGTAAACAAGACACAAGAAGGTCACTGTGTGCCTTGCAGTGTTAGGTGTGCACCTGCTTTCAGTGATCCGTCTGTTGCAGAAGAATCCTTGACCACACTGTAGGGAGGCTTCTGCTCAACAAAGTTCTCTGAGAGGTCCTCATACATCACAGACAGAGTGTTGAACTCATTGAACAAGCGCAGCTGCAGGGGGTGATGATTAGGCGACGAGGGGAGGGGGAGAGTAGCACCCCCTTTCTAGATACGCACACACACACGCACACGCACACGCACACACACACACACACACACACACACACACACACACACACACACACACACACACACACACACACACACACACACACACACACCCTAGGAAGCACCCTGTTCCCTTCTGTCACTTGTCTTGGTGAAGAGCCACACACAACCCTCTTAGCCTGCGGAGCAAAAGCATCAATCACTTCATGTGCAGAACAGATCAAGGGTAGTATCTACCAACCGTACATCACCATGGTAACCCAATGTTGCAACACTCACTTCTGTCACATCATGCTTGAGCAAGCGGTAGTAGAGCATTCCTCTGTCATGGACATCCATGTCAGTTTCTTCATCTGGGAATGGAATTGGGGACACAACCATCACGAATGGAATTGGAAATAGACAAACAGAATGGGAAATGGGGATAGATAAATGAGGAATGAAAATGGAACTGACAAATTACTCCTCAGAATGTCTGCATGGGACAGGACTGACCTACTGCATACTCCAGCAACCTGCCCAGCATCTCCTGGCACTCTGGGGGACGCTTGAAGAACAGCTTCATCACTGCCGTCAGGAGGTGGAGCTTCACCACGGAGGACTCCTCTGACACAGTGGACACCAGCTCCTCCAACACATATGGACTGTTTGGGATGATCTAGAGGGTGGGGCAGGGTGGGGCAGGGGTGGGGCAGGGGTGAGGTAGGGATGGGGCAAGGGTGGGGCATCAGCTGCAGCAGAACCACCACACCACCACTTTCCCCCTCACTAACACCCTCAAAAGCCTTTCCTGATGCCCACCCCATCTTGCCCCACACACATCCCTCCCCCTCCCTTCCATCCTTCACACCCTCACCCACACTCACATCTCCGTACTCCCCCAAAATCCACACAAAGGCTGCCTTGCCCTCGGGAGCTGACATGCCATCAACAGTAGTAGGTAGCGAGGGAAGGATCACCTCCAACATGCTCTCATAGTTACGTAGGATCTCTGAGCACAGGATAAGCATTCAGATGGTGAGGTAGTAGAAGAGGGGGCACACACACACACACACACACACACATACACACACACACACACACGCACACACACGCACACACAAACACACACAAACACACACACACGCACACACACACACGCACGCACACACGCACACACACACAAACACACGCACACACACACACACACACACACACACACACACACACACACACACACACACACACACACACACACACACACACACACACACACACACACACACAACTGTGCTGTGTAGCCCTCACTGGTAAAAGCCGCCATAATGCCAGCAGTGAGGAAGTCCAGGTCCACGGAGAGGAGGGAGAGCAGTTTGACCACACAGGTCTGGGCGTGCTCTGCCAACTGGAGGGCAATGTGGCCCATTGCTTCAACAGCCTTGCCAGCCACCAGCATGTTCACATCAGTGGCGTACTCCCTGAGGGGGTGGGGTGGGGAGTACGTGGGGGTGTGGCAGGTGGGTGGGGAGTATGTGGGGGTGTGGCAGGTGGGTGGGGAATATGTGGGGAGGGGTTTACTGACCCCATTTCCTCCACAATATCTTTGCCATTCTCAGGGCTAGCCAATTCAATTAGAATCTCGATCTTCTTGATTTTGAGGTAGGGTGGGTCGTTGAAGCTGAGGGAGGAGGAGGAGGAGGAGGGCATGTGAGTGTGAGTGTGCAAGTGAAGTCTCTGGACTGGACACTGCCAATCCCACTGAGGGGTGCTCACCGACAGAAGAAGGACTTGAACTGTGGCTGCAGCAAGTCGTTCTGCCGTGCCACCAGCAGCTGAAGGTGCTGCAGGCAAGTGTAGACCAGCTCTGGGCTGTCGCCACCAAGGAAGGTCAGGAGTGGGCCTGGCCAGAGAGGAGGAAGGGAGGGAGGGAGGGAGGGAGGGAGGGGAGCGAGGGAAGGGGAGGGGAGGGGAAGGAGGGGAGGGGAGGGAGGGGAGGGAGGGAAGTGGATAGAATTTAAAAATCAACCTCCGAAGTATCTCCACATCAACCACATGGGCCAAACCCCACCCACTTTTGATTCTCTCATAAACATCTTCATGCATCTCCATGCAGTCCTTGGTGAGGTGGAGGAAGAGGCGGACGGCTCCCATGACAACGCCACTGTTGGCATGGTTCAGCCGGTCGTCAAGCACATTGAGCATGTCAAACATCTCCTCCTCGTCGGCTGGGGTGTACTTGGTGAGAGTGTCCATCACCAGACACTGGCTCCACTCATTGAACTCCTTTAGACTGTGCAGGAGAGAGTGTGGTGAGGGAGCGACGAGGTGTGAGTGTGAGGAGTGGAGGTGTGGTGAGGAGATGGCAGGTTGGTCCAAATATACCTACAACCTCAACCAACCATGCACACACAGGTATACGTACATTCACGCAGACATTGCACAGACCATAGTCCATGCACAGACATACACACATACGTATATACACACATATACATACACATGTATTATATACACACACTCATATACATACACATGTATTATACACACGCACTCATATACATACACATGTATTATACACATGCACTCATATACATACACATGTATTATATACACACACTCATATACATACACATGTATTATACACACGCACTCATATACATACACATGTATTATACACACGCACTCATATACATACACATAACACATGCACATACCGGTTGATGAGGTAGTGGCTGATGCTCCTGTTGAGCACGATCCCTCCCTCCCCAGCCAGGATCTCATTCAGAGCAGAGATGCAGTTACACACGACCTACAGCACACAACAACACAAGTCAGGCAAGGAGCCCTTCGTGTGCAGGACACACTCTCCCTCGTCCTTCCTCACCAATGGATCCTTGTCCCTCAGCATCCGGTACAGAATGTCAATGAGATTCAAACCTACACACATACGTACGTACACACGCATACAGAAGACACACACGCATACAGAAGACACACATGCATACAGAAGACACACATGCATACAGAAGACACACATGCATACAGAAGACACACATGCATACAGAAGACACACACGCCATACAGCGACTGCACACGATGCACATTACATGTGCTGAAGAAGCAACAGAAAGTACAGAACAGTGATTCTGCATTGCACTGTTCACGGCAGATGAAGAAGGTAGACCATTCCCTGAACAACAACACACAGTGAATGCCCATGTGCACTCAGTGTCATGTACCAAGACAGGCCACACACACACTACGGGCTACCTACTCTTGATGAACTCCGGTGCAAAATAGAACAGCTTCACGCAGCCCATCACAGCCGTCCTCCTGACATAGGGGCTGCGATCCTGTAAGCCTGCCTTCAGGGGCTCACGGATGTAGTCCACCAAGTTGGTGATCCTGTGGACCGCAAGAGCCACAGCAGGTGGAGGAGGTCAACCACAGAGCTATCTAGAATCAAGCATCACCATTCAGTACTTCCACAGATACATATTATACATTTACTATATTCATATAATAGTGTCGGAAACAACGCAAAAGTATTAAAGTGAGACCACGCCACACCCATCCACCTAGTGCGAGTACATCCTGCTCAGCACCAATTACGAGCCCCTCCCCCTCCTCTCCCTCCCTCCCCCTCCCCCTTCCCTGTCCCCCTCCCTCCTACCTTAGTGCACACATGCTCCTCAGTGCCAGCCCTCGTACCACAGGGTTGGGGTCCTGACTGTCCTTCATTAGTGTGTTCACAGTCAGGATGGCCAGGTCAGCATGGGACACCGCGTAACTACAGATGTAGTGGTACACCAGCTTCTTCTGGACCAGGTTCTGAGTGGCCCCTGCCTGTGGATAAACGTTACTAGTCATGTGATAGACACGTGTAAGTCACATGACAACACCCCTCCTCCTCCCTCCCACTCACCATTATCATATCACTGAAGAGTTTGGAGACGTCCACTCCAATCGTCATATATGCTATGACCTTTTGAACAGCTTGAAGATACCTTTTTTGGTCTTTCAAGTTCTCTGGCGCCCTCAGCAACAACCTACACACAGTGATACAGGACCAGAAGCAACACTGAGCCGCGCACTTAGCTCAAAGTATGACTCTTTTAAGCATGTAAAAACTGCATGACTTCAAGCCCACCTCAGTTCGTCAGTCTCTCCCTTCTTGTTGGGCACGGAGTGCTTCATCTGGACTCCTGGGCTGGAAGACATCTCGCCACACAGCTCTTGATCCGTCTATGCCTCCGGAACAATTCAGCTAATGAATAGGGGGAGGTCCCTGTAATTAACTCGTTAGCGGTCGGCACGAAAATGGCTGTTTTACGGAACAAATCTTTGTGTTTACTTCTTGTCTATGCTCTCTTGGGAAGAGGCCTCGGGTTCTTTGCCACGATCGAACCTCACGAAGAGGAGTGCTTCTATGAAAGAGCACAACAGGGAAGCAAGATGGGTCTCACGTTTGAAGTTATAGAGGGAGGGTTTCTCGACATTGATGTCAAAGTAAGGGCAACTATAGTGCGTGTGTAGGGCGCATACACTGCTCCTATGCTCCTAGGTGCAGTCAAGCTTGTGAGTCTGGTCGGATAGGTTTGGCCTTCACAGAGATCCCATACTCATGGCCTAATACCACCATGAGACAGAGTACCTAATACCACCACATAAGTTGCACAAGTACTTACTTCCTGTCCCCTCTCTGCAAGGTAACCGGTCCAGACAACAAGGTGATCTACTCTGGGGAGAGGGAGAGCAGTGGCAAGTATGCCTTTGCTGCCCACATGCACGGTGTGTACACATATTGCTTTGGTAACCAGATGTCCTCCATGACGCCAAAGACAGTGATGTTTGGCCTTGAGCAATCTGAGGCAGCACAGGACTCTGATGGTGTGTGTGTGTGTGTGTGTGTGTGTGTGTGTGTGTGTGTGTGTGTGTGTGTGTGTGTGTGTGTGTGTGTGTGTGTGTGTGTGTGTGTGTGTGTGTGTGTGTGTGTGTGTGTGTGTGTGTGTGTGTGTGTGTGTGTGTGTACGTGCGTGTGTGCGTGTGTGTGTGTGTGTGTACGTGCGTGTGTGCGTGTGTGTGTACGTGCATGTGTGTGTGCGTGCATGTGAGTCTGGTGCTAGTGTCGAGCATGTAGCAGCATTGGAGAGTGGCATGTGCATGTCTGTCTGTCTGTCTGTCTGCAGTTCATCACAGCAAACTTGAGGAGATGATAGCGGAGTTGTCTGATGGTCTGGCGTCCATCAAACATGAACAAGAGTACATGGAAGTCAGAGAGAGAGTACACCGCATGAGTGAGTGGGAGGGGGAGCTGGGAAGGGACGGACCCTAAGGTGGTGGGAGGGGTCGGACCTTGAGGTGGTGGGAGGGGTCGGACCTTGAGGTGGTGGGAGGGGTCGGATCTTGAGGTGGTGGGAGGGGTCGGACCCTAAGGTGGTGGGAGGGGTCGGACCCTAAGGTGGTGGGAAGGGTCGGACCTTAAGGTGGTGGAAGGGGTGGTGTGGTGGGAGGGGTCGGACCTTAAGGTGGTGGAAGGGGTGGTGTGGTGGGAGGGGTCGGACCTTAAGGTGGTGGAAGGGGTCGGACCTTAAGGTGGTGGAAGGGGTGGTGTGGTGGGAGGGGTCGGACCTTGAGGTGGTGGGAGGGGTGTAGTGGATTGTTTGCTGGCATTGACACACTTATGAGTGCCCCTCCTCCCCCTCCTCCTCCAGTCAATGACAGCACCAACTCCAGGGTGGTGTGGTGGGCTATATTCGAGTGCTTTCTGCTGCTCTGTATGACCTTTGGTCAGATCTACTACCTGAAGAGGTTCTTTGAAGTCCGGAGGGTCATCTGAACACACAGTCTTGGTATAGTCACTTATAGATGCCAATTACTTCAAACTTTTTGACCATTATAATGTCCCTTAATTAATGTAATGGGCAGAGAATTAAGTTTATTGACCAGATGAGTGTATAAACAGAGATAGCGTCATACCCAGGCCGTCTGTGATCATTAACGGGGCAGCTCAGGTATGAGGCTAAAACAGAGATCATCCATTAGTACAGTTCCACTGTCCATGCTTTAGTATAATAATCGACAAGTACACACACATCTATGTCCAAACATAATTAAGAATTTCAGAAAAAGACCACATACACACAGAATGGTTACAGCGTTTGTCTGGATTCTTCCGGTCTGTATGATGGTGGTGGTGATGGTGGCGATGATGGTGAAGGCAGAGTCTTCCTCACTTTGGGTTCATTCAGTAAAATGGAGGCCCCCTTTATGCCCTTAAGGAAGGCAACAACCTACAGCAGGTAGAGACACTGAAGGAGTGAACGACACTGCCTCACTGATCACATAATACAACCTTTAATACATGTGGCACACACTCCTGAAGTATACTAGATCAGTAAATTAATATTCAATCAACCCTACTCTACAATATATAAATACTGTGCATGTGTATGTTAGCATGCTAAGTTGATATCTTTAATTGAAGAAACATGGACCAAATGACACCCCCCCGCAGGCTAATGACACACCCCCACAGGCTAATGACACACCCACACAGGCTAATGACACCCCCAGCCTCGCACTCACCTTCATGTGCTTCCTGGTCCAGTACAGTTCCTCCCACATGACCCTTGTCAGCCCAATCTGACACATCCGATGGGCCAGCACCCTCCCAACGTTGTGAGCTGCCGATACGTCACATGTCTTGTACAAGTGACGAGCAATGCAGAACTCCTTAGTGGATGCCTCCACCACCCTCACACCAGAGTTGTGTTCCACATAGGCTGAGACGTGGCGTGTGGAGATGTCCAGAACTAACCTGCAATGAACAACAAGTTACTTGTACACTTCGGTAGCATTTCTACATCAAAAATTAACACATAGTTGATGTAAATAGTGTGAATACCTGTAATAATAGTCCACTTTCTGTTTACGGGTCTTGAAGCCTTTCGGTTTGGGCGCTACACCCAAATACTCCAAACTCCGCGGGTTTCTGTTGACGAAGTGCTTTGGGACAGATACCTTTGTCTTGGAGCTGTTGTCTCCGAGATTACTGTGCGACTCTAATGCGCCATTTTGGAGGCTCTGTGATTGAAAACTCCTCGCTAATGGGAACCTACTGCAAATCACCTGCCTCAATGCGCTGCTCACTCTGGAGGCCATTTTGTTGAACTAGACTTTGCTGCAAATGGCCGCCATTAGATTCCTTTGCAATGTGCAAACACACGTGTAATGCAGTTGCTGGGTTTAATAGGCTACACTGTGACTGATGCTGGATAATGGAGCTCGAAGTGAAAGTCACTCGCTTGAAACTTCTCGAAGTTGGTAGATTCGAAGCCCAACTGTCGGTGGGCAGTGTCAGCAAGGCCTCCACACTCTACCTGCGGGCGGTCTGCTCAGACGACCCTCCAGAATTGCCCAAATTCAGATTCACCCTGCCCGAGGAGTCACACGCGAGCTCCAGCTCCGGTAGGCGGGTGCGCGTGGCTCTGTCCGTGTTTGACCGGAACACGCAGCAACCTGATTTACTGTATGGGGAGGGAGAGACGTTGGTGAGTTTGCCTCTGACAAACGGGGAGACCCAGCATCCCTCCTCCCAGTCCACATCTACCTACGTCACCAATGGGAGTAAGGTGGAGGCGCTGAAGAGGCTAGTGGCTGCAAGCTGCAATGAAATGCAGTTGGTCCTGACAGCACCCACAGAGGGGTTCTCCCTTGGGAGATTCAGAGGAAGGGTGTGGCTTAGGTTCTCTGCGCATTCAACACAGGCAACCCTGCAGCGTCCTGATTCTCAAGGATACTTAGCTGACTGTACCACACCCCTGTCTGGGCAGATGGACCAGAGGAGTGTGTCAGACAGTCGTTCTTTTAGAGGCAGCACAGCGTCCTCTCGTACAGTGAGTAGTGGTGAAGAGAGCAGCTCACAGTTCCTCCGATGGCCAGCAGACATGGACCACACAGAGGCCAACAGGATGCTTATGGAGGGAGAAGGCCAGCTAAGTGTAACACAAGTAACTGTTGGACTAGCTCATCACACTGAGCATGACGCAGGCAGCGGCAGAATGGAGGGCCTGCCCACTGCCCCTCCCCCTCCCATGGTGCAGGATAGGATCCCAAGTGAGCGTATGCCTGAAACTGCTGTCCATCAGCTTGACCTACCACCGTTGGGTGCCATGGCAACCACACTAAGTGGTCATTACCACACACCACAACCCTGTCCTCCTGTCTCAGTGGCCAAGAATGAAGTTGCTCAAGTGCTTGCAGCAGAGCTCAAGGGACGCCAAGAGGCAATGCAAAGAATGGCCGAGGAAATCATGGACCTCAGAAAGGAGAAGGAAGAACTCAGCAAGGAGCTGTCCAAGTATAAGAGGTTGGCTGTGCCTGAAGTTCAGCAGGAGAGTGCCTCGGTTTCGCTTCAAGTGCTGAGTGGTATGACTAAACCTGACCTAGTGCTTAAAACGGCTGAGTTGCAGTCACTGTGTACGTCACTCAACCAACAGCTATTGGCATACAAGGAGAAAGTAGTGCAGTTACAGAATGAGTTGATTGCTCAAAATGATCAAGAGCTGGACCACCTTCAGTTGCAGGAAGCTCACAAACAGCAACAGCAGCTGCTGATGGACCTCCAGAAGAAGGTGGAGAGGTACAAGAAGTGTGCTGAAACATGCAAGATGCAAGAAGAAGTGATAGCTCGATTGGAGTCACTGGTTTGCCAGGAGGTGGGTAGGAGTCATGGAGTGGATGCAAGTAGGGCTCATGCTGTACTGAAAGAGGAGAATGGACACTTGAGAGGAAGAGTAAAGGAGCTGGAGCATCAGGCCTTTCTCCTAACCCAACATCCTTCAGATGAGAAGGGAGAGAGAGACGATCGGGGGCAGGTACTTATTGCTCAGTGTCACTCTCTGGAGGAGAAGGTGCGAGTGATGACCCAGCTGAGGACAGATTTCAACACCAATGTCCAATTATCAGAGTTGGAACAGAAGTTGAACCTTGTCCAGATGGAACTGGACTGTGTTAAGGAACAGCTGCATATCAGTGCACAGTCGTGGGCAACAGAGAGGGCCCAACTGGAGCTAACAATTGCAAGGATGGGGGCTGGACTGCAAACCAAATGAGAAATGCTTGATCAGACGGTGAATGCTGTTTGGTATATTTTAACTCATTGTGCGTATGTATATGGCTAGCTACGACTGTGTGCTCTAACTGCTTGTTATTAATTTAATTTGTACCAATCCTGACGCATATGGGTGTATAGTTATGAGCACAAATTGTCAAGGCTAAGAGTAGTTATAGATTATAAGCAGTTTAGAGTATATACCATATTGGGAGACTTGGTACATTTCTGCAAACTACTCCCACTACTGTTCCGTGGCCTGGCTGTCTCCACATGTATTTGTATGTTGTTATTAATTCAATATGGGAATCAGTGCACTAACTAGCCGAGTTACGTAAAGGTGTAACCCTTTGAGGCTGAGTAGATTTTACAGCAGTTGGGGGAGGGGGGAGGTTCAACTCGGGGTATGTATATAGCTATGCCTGTTTGCAAACAGAACTTCTATTTGCCCTCATTAATAATTATTGTGGAACAAAGTTCCTTTGACTCAATAATATAGAATTGTGCAGCCTGTCAGAGCATACCCACACACATAATTATATTTATATACTGTGCATGTACACATATCCACCACTGTCCCTGTGTAATCAGTATCAGTTCACCAGCTCAGCGCCATTAAGGCCTAGGTCAAGTGATTTATGCCAAAAAATGTATAATATTATGTTTAGTGTTAATTTTCTTGATGCTGCCGTAAATAGCACAACTCAAAAGCACGATTCCAAGCACAACATGAAGGTGATATATAAACTAGGAATTTAGTTAAATGAACCCACTTCCCATAACCGTGACGGATTGTACTAAAGTAAAGTATTGTGCTAACTATCCACTACTGTTCTATGGCCTGGTCTCCATCCTTCACTCCTCCCAGTTCCTGCTCTCAAATCGCACGAATATCCCATCCCTTGCCGACATTGATATGCCAACCTTCAGCTCCACTGGAACCTGAAGCAAACAGAAGTTTGTGTCTGTCTTGTGTACGTGTGTATATGTGTGCATGTGCATGTGTGTATGCATCATGTGCATGTGTGTATGCATCATGTGCATGTGTGTATGTATTGTGTATATGTATGTGTATGCATGTGTGTAGTGCCGTGTCACTTGCCTGTGTGTCTGGCGATCTGACAATCCTGAAGTTCTCCAGGATGTCAATCATGGCCATTTTTATCTCCATGATGGCAAACCGCATGCCAAGACAGCTGCGAGGACCCACACCAAATGGGACATGGGCATAGGGATGACGCTTGGCCTTCTCTTCAGCTGTGAACCTGTTAGATGTACGTTAGGGGATCGGGTGATGGTTGAGGACGAGGGGATTGTCAGACACCCTTTACTCACCGGTCAGGGTCAAACTTCTCTGGTTCAGGCCACAGGTCTGCTCTGCGCTGTACGCAGTACACAGAAATGCTCACACTACAGCCTCTCTTGAACGGGACTCCACAGACCTCACAGTCCTCAATGCAGTACCTCCGAGCGCTACAGGTAATGGTAACTTAGGAAAGTTCAAGCACCTCTCATACATTACGGCAATGGGACAACGAGTACTTGTAGTATGTATATATGTAGTGGGTATAGGGCTATGTGGGTGTTAACACAAACAGGTGCATCTGTGGCTGCATGCATGCGTTAGCACTCACAAAGCTCCTGGTGGGTACAGCCGGAGAGACTCTTGGACCACCATATCAAGATACTCCAGGTTGGGTATAGCATCATACAAGGACTCATCCTATATAGGGAGGGAGTGGGGAGGAGTAAAGAGTGGAGAAGAGGGGAGTGGAAGGGGAGGCAAGAGGGGAGAGGAGGGGTGGGGATGTAGCTGTGAGCAGGCCAGCTTCATTTAACTGTGGCTGGCTAGCCAATTAAACCAACACATCACCCACTGGATGATCCTGCAAATAGCTGTGAATATCATTAGCTAGTCTCTCCTGTACATCGGTGTTCAGAGCGAGGAGGTATGAAGTGAAGGTGACTGCATTGCTGGTGGTCTCGAAGCCAGCCAGAAGTAAACCAAGGGATGTAGCTACAATGTCACCATCCTCCAGAACATTGCCACTAGAGATGTTGGCATTAATCAATAGTTGCAGGAGGTCCACGCGCTGGGGAAGGCGAGAGGAAAGCAGCTGTTGTAGTAACATGTTTACTGTCACTGGGTCAGAGATAGGCTTACAGTCTCATTCTTGTTCCTTCGAGACTCAAGGAGTTCAAGAACACTGGCTGCCAAAATTGTCTGGGTCTTCTCTGCAGGTGCCCAGCGACTTAAATATCGCAGAATAGGTGCTACGAAACTGATCCTGCCTGCAGTGAGAATCAGCAAGGGAGTGTGATGAGACTATAGCCATTCATGATTGATTTCCTTCAGTTCTATGCCACACTTCACTCCAAGTTTCTATCCTACAAGCAATAGCATATACGTATACCTAGCACGAAGAGATACTGTGAAAGCCAATGGCCACTACCACCGGCTTCAAATTCTCTGAAGATACGCTTTGAGCTTTCATACACGCTTCCTCCCTTCCCATCCTGCACGTCAAGTGATTGACCAAAGACAGTAGCCAAAATGATTTCCAATGTCATTTCTCTGTAGCACCTATACAGTACAACATTAGACACATGACACCCATGCAATGAAACAGATGCAATGAAACAGTACTGTGTGTGTTAGCAGTGGGTGATGTGTGCTGGGTGCTCCCTTTGTGCATACATAGGGGAGGACTCACTCCTGTACGTCAATGCTCTGTTCAGTGTCTGCTATTTGCTGCAGCTTCTCTACCATCTTTAGAGTACTCTTCCTCATCAAGGGCTCCATCTAGTGCGTAGACAGAGTGAGTGTGTGAGAGTGAGGGAGAGTAGGGAGGAGGAAGCAGTTGGTTGTAGCTTGTATATAAGGCCCTCCCCCAAACACAGGCACTAACCAGTTTCATCTTGCTTGCAGTAAAGGCTGGACTCAGGATTTGTCTTCTTTTCCTCCATTCCTGACCCATCGATATTAACAAACCCTTGTACGTCTTCCCCTTAACTTCTATACCTCTTATAGACTGGACTATCTGGCGATCAGGGAACTTATCAAACTCTTTAATGGACATCTGTTTGATCATTTCTGGGTCAGCAACTACCACCTCGGGATAACTGAACATGTAGAACCTACAAAGACACAGACCAGCACAAATATTAGTACATAAACCAGAGCAAACAACAATAAACAGCACAGACAGCACATTATTGTTGGTTGTGGTACATCAACATACACTAAATCTCACACAACGTGTAGTGCCATCACTGCAGACTACTGCAGAGACAGAGTCACCTACCCGCTGACATGTCCAAAATTTTCTCCAAGATATTTGTGGTAGTCAGTGTACCTTCCCTGTGAGACACAGAAAGGTGCAGATACAAATAGTGCATGTTAAGTGCAGGAACACATGCAGTCCAATAGAGCTTGCAGTGGTCGAGCACTGTGCATCGTGCATGGCCAAGTTGTAGTGATTAATCACACGGCATTACTGGAATCAGATCCTGCAGCCAGCGCATGCCAATATCAGATGGTGTGTGTTAAAGAGGTGAGAGCATTGGTCCTTCTTTGCATACATACCTTGAATTCATTAATTAGTGGGATGTTCCCCAGCAAGAAGTGAGGCTTCGGACCAGGCAGGCCCGCCCTCCGGAAGAACTGCATTGGCTCATAGAAAGCACTGAATACACATGTGGGAGGGAGGATGACAGCACACTACAGGCACACATGCACGTGTTCTTAGATCAGGCAATGTATAACAAAGTGCATGCTTGAGGTCTGTGACTGGTAGCTAATTAAATATAATTGCACTAGCTAATCTTATTTTCCCATTGAATGTGCTTTAGCTGTTGCCAAGTGTATCCATTCTGTGTCCATTTGAAGTTCAGTTGATCAGGCGGTACCCCTTCTTCTCCACGCACCTGCCATTCACAGCTACAGTGCCTTCATATATAAGTTCATTAAATCTTATTGAAGAACACTAGCTGTTTTGATGTTCATTTTTAATAAACAGTTTAGTTTTAGCTGTGTCTTTTGGTAATGCTGTATAAGAAGACGACAGACGCAAACGTGTATAGCGCGCGGTGAAACAGTTCCATACCGTATACTCGCGTGCTTCTACCGTACTCGGACCACGCGCATAGCTTGGGCCATATAGACGATTGGGCCAAAGGGTGCATCGATACCTGATTTAGAGGCATCTTAATCAGATGAGATGACTATCCTGAGACACAGAGATTCACCGTCTGCATACCCGTTCGCTCACTGTCCACGTCCACATGTACCTGTCCGCCGTCCGTACGGACCGTCCGCAAAATAGCTACCTCTGGGACGCCTGCTGGTCTTTTATCAGCCGCTGCTGGTCCCGCATAATATATTATTATTATTATTATTTAAGTGCACCGTGTTGTATAATACAAACACTAGGGTGTCAGCCCCATGCAGCACTATAATATAATTGAATGTAACAGTGTCAAAAGAATCACAATGGGCCCAGTTCTTTAAGGGCAGCTTGTCCTTTTCTGCCACATCCTCTGCAGCGCCTTCCGCACTCTTCCATCTTTGCATGCCTCCTCCAGTACCCATATCACCCTGTCATCATCCTTCATGCTCTCCCATCCCACCACTATCTCATTCATCAGCCTTGCCATTTCTCTCCTCTCTTCTGCCACAAATACACACCGGCACACAAAGTGCTTGACATCTTCCACTTCACCACTGTCACAGTTCTTACAAAGTCGTTCGCCCCTACTTAACCCACACCATCTGCCAGTTTCTACCCTTAATTCTGCTGTTCCCCCTCGTAGTTTCACCATCCTCCTCCTTTGCATCTTACACTCTATCTCCACACACCGCGCCTTGCATTATTGCACAAGGATGACCTTCCCAGAGCGATAGGCACTCTCAAGCAACCATCTGGCTTTCTGCAGAGAAACTTGAGCCAGCGAGTGCCCATTGATCTCCAGCACCTGGTCGCCGATAGCGAGTTCTCCGCTCCTCTCCGCTGTGCTGAGCGGCTTCACCAGGCTGATGACGACGGGAGGGAACCCGTGCGACGAGTGCACATCCTTGGAGAAGGCCGACACCGAGTCCAGGTATATGCCCAGCTTCTCTGACGCACTGCATATCATCTCCACTACACGTAGCGGGCCGAACACGTTGGAGTGTGTCGTGCGAAGCCCATCCGCGGCACCCCAGCGGTAATGGTCCCAAACACTGAGTTGCGTGCTGGGCTGGATCTCCGTCACATACGAATGGAGCATGGAAATCGCTCTGTTCACTGCCGACGTGTCTCTGCCTTCTTCCAAGGCCGCCTCCTTCACCTCCCAAAGGAGGTTCAGGGATCTCTTGGCTTCTTCCACACTCAACGGCATCTCGTGCAGCCGTTCGCGACGTCGTCCCTTTCTGTGTACACGCCCCTGAGTTTCGAAGAGGGCGTAGCTCGCAGATTCTCCGCCCTGGGCGTTTTATATATTGCCGACGCAATGCCATCCACCTCGTCTCCTGCTGCAACTGCGGTCAGCTCCTTCTCTCCCCGCTCTGACGTCTTCTTAGTCTGCTTCGACAAAGTCGATGTCCCTGCTCCACGAGTCTCGCGGCCAAAACAGCCAAGCATAATGCATGCATACACGTGATACCGTATGGCCGGAAATTTTGGCGGGAATTTATTTTGGCGGATTGTTGAAATTTCTGTATTTGGCGGAATTTACTTTGGCGGTTTGGCAAAGCCTGTGCCATAATGATATTCATAGCAAAATGGCTAATCCGGACGAACAGAGCTAGATTGCTGAAAAGTCTTTGAGAAGTACACGCGCTATTGTTTGACCACAACTGGGTTATTTTCGTTTCAATCCTAAGCTTTTCCCACGAGCTACAACGTACAAAGGTTTTCAAGCCTCTTTTGGCCGATCTGCTAACGTTCGCCTGCAGCCTGTGACCTCGCACACAATTGTACCGCTCTAGCGCAGAAACAGAGAACAGGCTGCTGAATCTGCCGCAGTAAGTTACGACAATGATCTCAACGTCAGTCTTCACAGCGACCGCATATACGACGCTGTTCGGATTGCCTTCGGCTTCCTCGCGCTCTTCCACCTCCGGTGTGCAAAACACTTTGGAAAGTGCAAGAAGGCCAAATGATCTGCATTTGAAACCATGCAAGACCAATTGGTTGAGCAGGTCCTTTGCTTACTGTGCAGGGCAGGATTGGAACAGTCTACCTTTGTCAATCAGAGATGCAAGTGACACTACTTTTAAATCAGCCTTAAAGCAATATTTCATTGACCATGACCTTGGATTGAACCATTGAATTATGTTATGACAATGCAATTTATCACAATTCAGTAACAGTATATTATTTCATGTTCTCCCTGTTGTCTATGTTTCATGTTTTCCCTGTTGCCTTTATCCTACTGTATCTTGTTGGGTCCCCCATTCACACCAGCCTTGTGCTGAAGGGGTAACCTTAATAAATACAATACAATACAAATACAATACAATACAAACGTAGTGTCCTCGCGCTTCTGTCAGTTGTGAACTCCATGCTGATGATTAATCTATAGGCCTGGCACAACCAGGCTTGTTAAGCGGTAAACCATATGATTGCACAAATTTTGGCGGAAGAAATATTGGCGGATTGCTCTCAAAACCGCCAATCCGCCAAAATAAATTCCCCGCCAAAATTTCCGGCCATACGGTATATGATTTACTAGGCGAATGCAAGCATTGTGGGGCGAGCCTGAGCGAGCGTCACGTACTCTTGCAGTGATCGTGGCCTAGAGAGTGGGCGATGACAGGAATGGAGCACACATGCATGATGGGTGTAGGTGAATGAAACAGGTTGTAGGAAATGTGGACACACCTCCATGCACATGACTACCAAATGCAGAGCATAAGACAGCAGGTTACGCATTGATACCAGTTTATCTGTAGTATGTGAATGGGTACACCCTGGACAACTGGACTAATCTGTCATGTCACTGCGTTCTGATTGCTGCACCATGATTGTGTTGAGTCACAGTGGCATGTTCTTACTTGTATTGTGCATTATATTTCACTTGTTTTTACATAATTATTTCGCATTATTAACTTCAATGTAAAATGGTGGGCAAGATGGTGACTCTCTGACTGTCTTCCTCAGCATAATGTGCTAGACATGGTGATATCATGGAGTGGGGCAGACGGACAACTTATACCCATGCCCACAAATATACTGACAACGTCACTGCATCAGCATGTATGCACTAGATGAGCAGCCTGCTCGAAGGGAACTCGCTGCAGCCAGCCTTGATCGCTGAAGAATCTGGTCCCTGGCTAGAACAGTGCAAGGCTGGAGCGCGCTGTCCTTCCAGTGAAAGGTTGACTGTAGCCGCCTGAGCATGAAGTTCACGCAAAAGCCGTGCATCAAAAATCGGCATCCTAGCCGACGTGTGGACCCGCTGCTTTCCCATAGCTACAACAACAAAGGTAGGGGAGAGCGTCCTTGACATAGCGTAGTGAGTGCGAGCGACGTTCCAACGAGGTGTGTGCGGTTGCTAAGGCGTCTTTGTTTCGGAGTGTGCGCGGCTGGCAAGCGAACGGCATGCAGCCGTGTTCTTCTACACCGGCGAAGAGACTCGGCTTGGGTCATATATAGACGTCTTATGCTTGGGCTATGACCTAGACGAAATCGGCCCGGGGGCCAAAACGGACGTACCATCTATACATATAATAATAATAATAATGATAATAATAATAATAATAATGATGATAATAATAATAATAAAACAGAGACTTCCGCCTACACTCCACGCCAGAGTGGGGCTCGCTCAGGCTCGCCCCAAAAATACATGATGATGAGAAAACAGTAGAGTCTATACAAAATGTGTCAGTGGGTGGCGTGGGTCAATCATTGGGTGGCGCCAGTGGAAAGTCGACCGGAGACAGCTGTGGTGCAGGGGTGCAGCTTGGGGAGCCCCGCAGGGCTCTGATGGCTGATCTCAGGAGTGCATAAGTTATTCGGTATCTCAGCCATGTCATGACCAGAGGTCTTGCGGGCGGGTCCTCCCGTACTCTGTACCTCCGCCGGTCCCCGAATGTTCTGATCCAGGAACTGCACAATCCTACCCCTGCCACCAGGTTGTGACATTCCGCGCAAATCGGATGGTAAGTAGGCCGGTATCACGGTTTCGATCTCGGGAGCAAGGACGACAACACTTTCACGATACAGAGATCCAATCAATCATTCACCGCTTGCAGCACTTACCAAGATGATTAAATTACATGCAGGCATGCACAGGAAAAAGGGTAAAACATCAAAAGATAATACAAGGCATCATGCTATTTACAATCCCATCACACACCGCCAATTAATACAAGAAGCAAACAGGATTACACGGATCATAATAGCCCCTCACCGGTAGTAGACATTCACCAGGCATAGAAGAACTAAAAGTCCCACTAGTACAGGGGTAGTCAGTAATATCCAGAGAATGTCCATTGCTGTCAAAGGCCAAAAAGCGTTGAATCTTCGATTCCGGCGCTTGGCTGCTTTCGCCCCGTACGTGGGTCTGCAGCTGACAGGTCTAGGGTATTTGTAGGCCACTAGCCTCTACTTCCGGCCCCCGATTGCTCGTGTCCGGAAATAGAGGCTAGCACAGCCTAGCGCGCAAGACTAAGGTATAAGCTTGCTTTGGCACCATGGAATGGCGCAAGAGAAGCGCGCCCGATTGTGCAGTCCTGCTGTGGTGTAACAACTTAATCACACAAGATTACAGATCGGTCGAGCCTGTTATGATACCGATGACAGATCTGTACAAGTTTGCAGGTGAGCTAGAATACATAGGTAGGGTCCTGGGACTGTGTATACAAAGAGTGAAATGGTATAATTATGCATCATGCTATTTGCTAGCTAATACCTTTCTGATCTGCTGCGCATAAATGTTTATTCAATGCAATATTCACACTAGAAATAATAAAAATGTCGTGGGAAATGTCGAGGGCGCTCTCTGCATGTAGGCGCACCTTCGCTGTGAAGTAAGGTTATAACTATGTGGACTGTTCAGTCCCCGCTTCGTCACGGTAAGCTTTGTTTGTCGGTTTTCGGTCCTGTTCCGGAGTAGCACGACTTTTCGTTTGTATTACAGCATGCAAACAACCACTGCCATCCCTACATAGACAGCACTACCGTGCTGTCTGATAAGTTTTACGTATTAGTTGACGAGTTTTGCTTTGATTTATGCACAAAGTACCTCATGCCTCCTTATCAATATACACCTAAAACATGTCTTCATTCTCATATTCTCACGGCATAGCATTCTGTACCACTTTTCCTGGAGGAAATAGACGTGTCGTGCAGGAGGAAACAGGGTACCAAGAACTCATTAGTGCTCTGTACCCAGAGCTTTCAGTGTCATTTCTGCTCATGTAGCTCTATATGCCATACTATAATACATTATGTAGATTCATGTACTGGGTCTTCGTAAAAAACAGATACCTGTGCAGGCACAGGCAGACCCCAATTGTGGGTTTCCCAGACACAGAACATACTGTACGGAATATACAGAATATAGTTCTAGAGTTCTAGAGTTCTTAGAAATGAAGGAGATGATTGAGGATATATTGATGATTGATTAATATACACTGCACAGTCTTTGTCAACCTATATTTGGGGCCTTTGCATTGTGTGAATGCACACCAGCTACGTACTCCTAACAATTGAGTGCATGCTACTGTGCAATAACAGGAAGCTATGAATACACTTACAGATAGGAGTACATAACAGAAGCTCATATGAGCATAGGCAAATTGTGCACGTACTTAGAATTTCTCATGCAATTGCAGTGTGTCCCAGTTGAAGCAGTATATACTCTCTCTGTAGATAACTTCTATGGGCTATAATTACATATACCGTTACCAAGGAAACCATGCCCAATTAGGAGTTGTAGGCCTGAGTAAACATGGTTTCCTTGGTAACGGTATATATACATACCATGCATGCACACTATATCCAGATACCCTAAGTATATATTGTACAGTACAAGTAGTAATATATAGCATTAAACTAAACTTCTAAGGAAATAAAATTCCTCAGCATGTATATAATTACATACAGCTCTTCGCTCTATGTCCTTTGCACAGAAGATCATGCAGTGCTCATAATATCACACTATAGCACAATAACTCATCAGCCTGCCACAGAATGTTATGCAGAAGCACAATAGTATACAGTATTCATAACCTGTCTAAGACAGACACCTGTGGGCCAGTTGCAAGTGGCCTTTATAGAGAGGTGGCTCTATTACCAGGTCAGTACGCGGGGGGGGGGGGGGTTGGGGTTCAAAAGAACACTGTTAAAAATATGGTGTGACCATCACACCAGTCAGTGCTCACACCAAGGGTGTGATCAGTCACACCATTACTTTAGTGTGATGTTCACACTGACACCAGTATCCACACTGTCATGTCATTTCTGAAAGATTAAGAGACTTTGAAGTAATTCATAACCAAAATTAAAGACGACAAGAGTATATTTGGAATCCTATACAAGCTATCTAAGTACATAGCTACCCAGGACACATGCAGCTAAGCATGATGGTATACATGTTGTGTACAGTGAAAGGACCTCCTCAAACTAAGCCATTCATGCAGTTTAATTGTATCGTTAGGTACTTTGTGTTGCAGGGATGCCGTATTCCCTTGTGAAGTTCATTGAGGCACCAGATGCCCAATGTTTGCAGGGGATGCCGTATTCCCCGGTGAAGTTCAATGGGGCACCAGATGCCCAATGTTTGCAGGGGATGCCATATTCCCCGATGAAGTTCATTGGGGCACCAGATGCCCAATGTTTGCAGGGGATGTCGTATTCCCCGGTGAAGTTCAATGGGGCACCAGATACTCAATGTTTGCAGGGGATGCCATATTCCCCAGTGAAGTTCAATGGGGCACCAGATGCCCAATGTTTGCAGGGGATTATACAGTGACCATCGCAGACAGGTTCTACGGCATAGCTATACAATGCTAGCCACCTACTGATCTTCAGTAGCTAATTACATGTATACACAGTTAACTAATCAATAGTTAGAGCTTTTCCTGTTAGAAGTGCTCACAGGAATCCTGAACCAGCAGTGTCATGGCACTGTACTCTCTTTCCACTACAGCGTACCTGGCTATCCAATGTTTACAACTTTCCTGAATGTGTAATCACAAGATTATCGGACCAGGAACACCATGCCACCCAACTCCCTCCCAACCACAACGTACCTGACCACCGTGGGTATATTCAATTTGCATTTCAAGCCCAACTTATTTCCTATGTTGTTCTTGTCCACTTGAGCTGATCCATGCATAGTCAATCCATGCAGATTGTTGATTGTCTGGTACATTGTATCAAGAGGATTTGCATGGACACACATGACTGACTAGAATTAAATCTTGGATCTACATGAGTCATTCACTGGGGCACTTTTAATAACTGCTGCAAACACTACCTTTAATATCAGTCCTGCACTGTAAGGAAGCTAAGTGTTGAACTGCCAGTGCATTATATGCAATAATTCATATTATACCCACCCCTAGACAGTATAATAACACTAAATAAATCAGTTTCATTATAGTGGTAGAAGGAAAGCGGCCACCTTTACATTCACACTGGATTTGGACTAGACCAAATGCTTATACAGTTAACCGCATGTAGAGTCAGTTGTTTTGTATATCTGTTATAGTTTGCATTCAAGGATATTTCAGTCATGTATATAAAATTATAATAGTTTTCTGACATAGAAGTGTGTGTGTGTGTGTGTGTGTGTGTGTGTGTGTGTGTGTGTGTGTGTGTGTGTGTGTGTGTGTGTGTGTGTGTGTGTGTGTGTGTGCGTGTGTGTGTGTGTGTGTGTGTGTATGTGTGTGTGGGTGTGTGTGGGTGTGTGTGTGTGTGGAACAAAGCACCATTGACTCAATAATATACTAGACGAATGTGAAACATTATGGGGGTGAGCTGGAGCTTGCACAGTGGCTGGTGGTAAAGGGTTGACTGATTACCAGAACACAGTGTTGAGACCTTGCTGTAAATGCCTAGCCATTTACGTGGGTCCCCCATTCATACCAGCCTTGGGCTGAGGGGGTCGCCTTGTGCTGAGGGGGTCGCCTTGGGCTGAGGGGGTCGCCTTGGGCTGAGGGGGTCGCCTTGGGCTGAGGGGGTCGCCTTGTGCTGAGGGGGTCGCCTGAATTAAAATAAGAATAAGAAGAATACATACAGATGTACCCATTGCTCTCGTGGCCTCAGCGCCGTTTAGCAGCTGCGGCAATAGGTTGTGCACATCAGCCATGCAGGTGTTACGCAAACCTACGGTCATGTGCAGGTGTGTTGTGCAAGCCTGTCCAAAGAACCATATATGGAGCGACGTACTACGACTTCCAATGTACTGTACCATGACTTCCGCAGCGTACCATGTCTTCTGGTTTTGCACCACCCAGAAGAGAGGGGCTTCACTCGCCCCAATAATTGTGCCGCTTGTCAGAGCATACCCATGGCCACACGGATGATATTATACTATACATGTACTGTATACACATATCCACCACTGACCCTGTGCAATCAGTGTCAGTTCACCAGAGACGGATTGTACTAAAGTAAAGTATTGTGCTAACTATCCACTACTGTTCTATGGCCTGGTCTCCGCCCTTCACTCCTCCCAGTTCCTGCTCTCAAATCGCATGAATGCCCCATTCTTCGCCGACATTGTGATGCCAACCTTCAGCTCCAGAGGAACCTGAAGCAAACAGAGGGCACGAAGTCTGTGTGTGTGAGTTCATCTGTTTGCATGTGTACATGTATGTGTGCATGTGCATGTGTGTATGTATTGTGTACATGTATGTGTGCATGTGCATGTGTGTATGTATTGTGTACATGTATGTGTGCATGTGCATGTGTGTATGTATTGTGTACATGTATGTGTATGCATGTGTGTAGTGCCGTGTCACTTGCCTGTGTGTCTGGCGATCTGACAATCCTGAAGTTCTCCAGGATGTCAATCATGGCCATTTTTGCTTCCATGATGGCAAACCGCATGCCAATACAGCTGCGAGGACCCACACCAAATGGGACATGGGCATAGGGATGACGCTTGGCCTTCTCTTCAGCTGTGAACCTGCCAGATATATGTGAGGGGATCGGGTGATGGTTGAGGACGAGGGGACTATCAGACACCCTTCACTCACCGGTCAGGGTCAAACTTCTCTGGTTCAGGCCACAGGTCTGCTCTGCGGTGTATGTAGTACACTGGAATGTTCACACGAAAGCCTTTCTTGAACTGGACTCCACAAACCTCACAGTCCTCAATGCAGTACCTCACAATGCTACAGGTAATGGTAACTTAGGAAGGCTTATGTGCTAAACAGGTGCATGATCTGTGGCTGCATGCATGCATTAGCACTCACACAGCTCCTGGCGGGTACAGCCGGAGAGTCTCTTGGAACACCATATCAAGATACTCTAAGTTGGGTACAGCATCATACACTGACTCATCCTATATAGGGAGGGAGTGGGGAGGAGTAGAGAGAGGAGAGGAGGGGAGTGGAAGGGGAGGCAAGAGGGGAAAGGAGGGGTGGGAATGTAGTTGCGAGCAGGCCAGCTTCATTTAACTGTGGCTAGCTAGCCAATTAAGCCAACAGGTCACCCACTGGATGATCCTGCAAATAGCTGTGAATCTCATTAGCTAGTCTCTCCTGTACATCGGGGTTCAGAGCGAGGAGGTATGACATGAAGGTGACTGCATTGCTGGTGGTCTCGTAGCCAGCCAGAAGGAAGCCAATGGAGTGAGCTACAATGGCACCATCCTCCAGAGCAGTGCCACTAGAACTGTTGGCGTCAATCATCAGTTGCAGGAGGTCCACGCACTGGGGAAGGCGAGAGGAAAGCAGCTGTTGCGGTAGCATGTTTACTGTCACTGGTTCAGAGATAGACTTACAGCTGTCTCACTCTTGCTCCTTCGAGACTCAAGGAGTTTCAGAACACTGGCTATCAAAACCTTCTGAGCCTTGTCTACAGGTGTCCAGCGAATAAAAGTTCGCAGAATAGGTGCCAAGAACTTGATCCTGCCTGCAGTGAGAATCAGCAAGGGAGTGTGATGAGACTAGCCATTGATGATTGATTTCCTTCAGTTCTATGCCACACTTCACTCCAAGCTTCTATCCTACAACTAATGGCATACCCAGCAGGAGGAGATACTGTGAAAGCCCACGACTGTCGGAATCAAATGCTCTGAAGATACTCTTTGCACTTTCATACACTTCTCCTCCCTTCCCATCCTGTACTTCAAGTGATCGACCAAAGGCAGTAGCCAAAATGACTTCCATTGTCATTTTGCTGTAGTACCTACAAACATTAGACACATGTGACCCATGGTGGAGATGCAATGAAACAGTAGTGTAGGAATGTGTTGGCAGTGGGTGATGCGAGCTGGGTGCTCCCTTTGTGCATACATAGGGAGGGGACGGACTCACTCCAGTACGTCAATGCTCTGTTCAGTGTCTGCTACTTGTTGCAGCTTCTCTACCAACTTTAGAGTACTCTTCCTTATCAAGGGCTCCATCTTGCACGGAGATAGAGTGAGTGTGTGAGAAAGAGGAGAGGAGGGAGGAGGAAGCAGTTGGTTGTAGTTTGCATCCTCCAAACACCTGCACTAACCAGTTTCATCTTGCTTGCAGTAAAGGCTGGACTCAGGATTTGTCTTCTTTCCTTCCATTCCTTACCCATTGCTATCAACAAGCCCCTGTACGTCTTCCCCTGAATCTGTGTGCCCCCAATGCCCTGGAATATCTGGCGATCAGGGAATTTATCAAACTCTTTGATGGTTATCTGTTTGATCATTTCTGGGTCAGCAACTAGCACCTCGGGATTTGTTAACACAAAGAACCTACAAAGACACAGACCAGCACAAATATTAGTACATAAACCAGTGCAAAAACAACAATAAACAGCACAGACAGCACATTATTGTTGGTTGTTGTACATCAACATACACTAAATCTCAAACAACTTGCAGTGCCATCACTGCAGACTACTGCAGAGACAGAGTCACCTACCCACAGACATTTCCAAAATTTTCTCCAAGATATTTGTGATATTCAGTGTACCTTCCCTGTGAGACACAGAAAGGTGCAGATACAAAGTGTGCATGTTAAGCCAGTGCATGCCAATGTCAGATGGTGTGTGGTAAAGAGGTGAGAGCATTAGTCCTTCTTTGCATACATACCTTGAACTGCGTCATTAGTGGGATATTCCCCAGCAAGAAGTGAGGCTTTGGACCAGGCAGGCCCGCCCTCCGGAAGTACTGCATTGGCTCATAGACATAGCTGCATACATGTGGGAGGGAGGATGACAGCACACTACGGGCACACATCCATGCATGCGTTCTTAGATCAGGCAATGTAACAAAGTGCTTGTGCTAGCTGCTGCCAAATGTATCCATTCTGTGTCCATTTGATGTTCAGGTGATCAGGCGATACCCTGGTGCCCCTTAGCCCCAAGTCTCTTCCCCTACCTTTTCCCCTCCCCCTCCGCTTCCACGCACCGTGCCATTGCCTATAGCTACAGTGCCTTCCTATATAAGTTCATTAAATCTTATTGAAGAACACTATTTTGATCTTTACTTTGGATGTAAACAGTTTAGTTTTAGCGGTGTCTTGTGTGGTAGTGTTGTATAGAGTAAAAAAGGTTCCAGAAGACGACAGACGCAAAGCCAGCGCGGTGAAACAGTTCTATGCTGTACGCGCTTCTACCACACTCGGACCACACACATAGCTTGTGCCCTAGACGCTTGGGCCAACGGGCGCATCTTCCCATGCACAGTGACTGCCCAAGCAGGCTCACCCAAAGAGCTCACCTGTAGTAGAGGTAGGCCAGCAGTGTGGCGACTAACACCCCTACGAACAGACACGTCCAGCTGCAAGAAGCCTCTCCCAGCACGAGGGCGAGCATCTCGACCGTCACTCCCCAACCCACTTCACGTGCACGTGCACAGCGATTCGAGTGGAGGAGTTGGAGTGATTGTGACACGGGGAATCCCCTATCATTCTATACTACTCCCCATGCATATGGCCACATACACATGGCCTCGGCCGCGGGATGGAGTACGAGCTCGAGCATATAATACCATACAGGCACGCTCGCGCGTCTGCTAGAACGATTGGAGCAGCCAAAAACAGCACAGAAGTTAACCATTGTGGGCGAAAACGTTATCCAGACAGCGACAAAACCTAGAACAAAAGACCTTCGATGTATACCGTTCCACGCGGTTGTCCTCCAATATGGCGGATGGGCGTCTCGACTCCGCCCACTGCATAAGCTCTATATGTCATCTCGATGGGTCTTGCAAGCCCATAGATGAGGACCACTACTGCACCAAGGTGGCCATGGATTTGGATTTGGATTTGGATTTGGATTTGGAGTCTTATTTAGCCTGGGGAGACCTTTAGCCAACATGGCTACTTTCCAAGGTACCCAGAAATCATACTACAGACATGTAATAGTGACAAAATAATGAATGATCAATGAATGATATTGGTAATTAACTTGTGGATGAAAACAGATGGCATGATATGATAAAAGTAGGCAATGGACTGCATAGGAAAAAAATTATGCAATTGTCATGAAATGGTGACTAGGGAGACGAGGCTGGTGTCTCAGCTACCAATGGGGCCACTGGTCTTGCTGCCACCTATGGTGTCATCCCATTAACGGGTCCACACAGCCATATCTTGGCAGTAGTATTACATTACAAGTACGTGTGTGTGCATGTGGTGTGGTTGTGTGTGTGTGCGTGTGTGTGTGTGTGTGTGGTTGTGTGTGTGCATGCATGTGCATCAGTGGATACTAACTTCCATTGGTGGGTGGGGGGTGGCAAGATCCCAGATCCCCTCAGATGCATATAGCTAGCTTGGGCACTAGCTATACCTCCCCCCACCCCCACCTCCCAATTATGACTGTCAAAGCATTTGTTGTAAAATCCACTTCTTGAGTAGTGACTTCCACAAAGAACTTTCAGTATTATGTTATTCATGTATAAATAATTATACTCAAACAGCAAGTCACATGTGCCTGGATATGTGTTTTGCATAAAACGTTTTAGGTGAGCTGTGCAGAGCCTCCGTCCGTAGTCCCTCAGTCTTGGCCCCTGAGTTCAAAGCGCAAGTAGACGGGATCCTTGGGGGACACTACAAAGCTGTGATTGAGCTCAAGCGGCACCTGTAGACACAGCAGGAAGGAAGGCAGCTGATGTGTGAACACTGCTTGTCTTTGCACTAGCTACTATAGATCTCAGCAGCACACCGCAGGGCGAGGGACTAAGACAGCCTCACCTGTGTCTCAGGTGCAGGGAGTATCCGGAACTCCCTCACAATCTCAATCAGAGTCATCTTGGTCTCCATAAGAGCAAGTCGCATTCCTATGCACTGCCTCGGTCCAATCCCAAAGGGGATGTGTGCACAGGAGTGTTGAGCAGAGCTTTGGGACTTGCCAAACCTGCAGGCATCATGATCAGAAAGGGACAGAGAAGCAGCAGTGGAGTGCAGAAGAGACCTCTTGACTCCACCTGTGCTATAGGTACCTGTCTGGTTTGAAGGTGTCTGGTTCAGACCACAGGTCCTCTCTGTAGTGCATCTTGTGGGTGGAGGACACCACAACGGACCCCTTCTTGATTGGGATACCCTTCACAGTGCAGTCATTGTTGCACAGGCGTATGATCCTAACCGTGTGAGGGATAAAAAGATTATGAGTGGTGAGCATTAGTGAGAGGGTACAGTGTCAGGAGACTGAGGTCTAAGGAGTACACTCAGTGACACTTACAAGCCTCCAGGAGAGTACATTCGCAGTGTCTCTTGGATGACCATGTCAAGGTACTCCACTTCCTGTGCTGCTTCATACATGGTCTTGTGCTTTGAGAGAGGAGGAGAAGGAGAAGGGGCGAAGTTTATCATGACTAAATGTACCTCCATTGAAGTGGGACACTGATGAGGACTTACTGGGTTCTCCTGGAGGTAGCTAGACACCTCTTCTGCTAGCTTATCTTGTACCTTGGGGTTGAGTGCCAGGAGGTATGAGGCGAATGTCAGGGCGCTACTAGTGGTCTCATGACCGGCCAAGAGAATTCCCAATGAATTGATCAAGACATGTCCTTCTTCAAGCTGAGGGCTAACCTGACTGGCATCCAGCATCAACTGGAGCAAGTCCTTCCTCTTGGCCTGTATGCCCAGATAAGGCAACAGAAAGAGACATGTAATAAGATATAATATACATGTGCAGATATACAAACAGATGCACAAATAGAGATACAGACAGAGCCACTATCATACAGGGGCTCACATAGGTGCAGCAAGTGCAAAAGTGGGAGAAGTTACTCACTGTTTCATGCTGGCCGTGTCTCTCTTCCACAACCTTCTTCAAGAATTTGGCCAGATATGAAATTCCCTTCCCTCGTTTGGTGAGTGGGGCAAAGATACCGATGAGGCGGGTGAGCCATGGTAGGTTAGCTACAGGGATAGGGGCTCACACATTATGTCATGTATACACACACATGACAGACACACACACCACACTGTCACGCACACAATATATATATATACACAAATACTTACACAGGATCAAGCACTCCAAGTGGTCAATGTACATACCTCCAAGTGTCAAGAAGGCTGAGAAATGTCCTCCACTGCCTTGCAAGATACTTCCAATAACAGTCCGTGCCTGCTTGTAAAGCTCTCCTCCCTGTCCTCCTTGGACCTTGATGTCGCGGCCGAAAGCAGTGGCCAGGATCACCTCCAGGGTCAAGTGGGTGTACCAGCTGGCAAAGCAAAAACAATTAATACTGTACTAAACCTTTCAGACAATATATGCTGAAAGCTGTGCCATTAGACTCACTCTGAAATGTTCACACTTTCCCCACTTTTAGCTGCAGTGTTCAGCTTCTCTGACAGTCTCTTCACACTCTCCAAGATCAAGGGCTCCATCTACACACACCACAACTGCATTAGTACGCTGAACTGAAGTTGACATGATGCAGCATCACTCACCAATTTCATTTTGCGAGCACTGAAGGCAGGTGTGAGGGCATGTCTATAACTCTTCCACTCCTCACCTTGCTGTACTTGCAAGGGTACAAAGGTCTTCCCATTATGATTGAGTGACAGGAAACCTCTGCTTGCCTAAAAAGTGATACATGCAAGTGACAACATTTGGTGATGTGTCAGACTGAGAAGATCACATACAAAGTGTTAACCAACTCACAGTTCGGTCAGTGAAGTTTTCAAACTGCTTGATGGTGATTTCCTTCAACATCTCAGGGTCAGAGGTCACAAGGAATGGAGTGCGGCCAAGGTAGAACCTGTCCAATGGGGTAGCGGAGTGGGGGAGATGGGAGGGGAGAGATAAAGTAGGGAGAGTGAGAAGAGTGGCACAAGAGGATAATATAAGCCCACAAGAAACATGCTCACTTACCCACAAGTGTCTCCATACTTCTGGCAGAGCTGTGTGTTGATGTTAGTGAGGTATACCTGTAGCAGAAATGTGGAACACATGAACACATGTACGCACACACACATGTACACATGCACGCACGCGTGCACACACACACAGTGAAGGCATAGACGATCACATCATGTTGCACTTGCTGCAAGAGCAGCCCACCTTGGCCTGATGTAGGTTACCAATGAAAGGGAGAGGGGTGGGCCCGGGGATGCCAAGATCCTTGAAGTACTGATAGGGACGGTAGACAAAACTGCAGCGGCAAGGTCAAGAGTGCATTGGACATGCCAGGGGGTGGTCATGTCATAAGAGGGAATCAAAAAGCATGCAGGATCAATATTAAGAGCCCTCGGCTGCAGGCACTTACCTGTACCAAATATACAGCAAAAGCAAAGCAAGCAATGCAGCAGCAAGCAAATACGGAGTCCAATCACCCATTACAGCTGGAGACACCATTATGGGTTAGATTTAACAGCAGAAGAAGGAGTACAGCTGTGTTCCTCGGAATATTCACTGGCAATAGTAAATCTGTTTCAATTACAATCAATGATGGGGATCTGTAGCTCTACAGTTTATTATATACCCATGAGGTCACGTTCCAGCACCACAGCAGCTGATTATCTGTATGCGTGACAGTGGTCAGAGGATTTCCCTTATTGCGCAATCGCTAGGTTGCGTCCCGTGTGCACATGTGCGGGTGAATCCGTAATTCGAAGTATGCCCCAATAATTAATTATCGTCTCCTCTACTCAGGTGCATGTCGATTCTGGCGCACAATCAGAGCATCCATCTCTGAGTCGTTCTGGTGCGGGGGTGGCTGTCAGAGGGTAAGCATTGTGCAAGGAATGCTGCCTTCTACATCCCGGATGACTCTAGTCTCCAACTACGGTCACTACCAGCCTACTGCTGTTGACTGGGGATGTGGCTAACGCAAATGCACGCGCATCGGGCCGGCGTCTCGCATTGTTGAACAAGTAATCGAAAGTTAATGGGCCACGCATCGCATGACACGGCAAAAAGGCGTGCTCTGACATTCTTAGCGACGCTAGTCTTAGTGCAGCCAACGAGCCACGACTGGTTGTTGGCTGGGACCGTTTCAAGCCGCTAATATGTGCCGTTCCCCAGTCCCAGGCCGCCATGAGGAGGATGCGGTTTTCTACGGGGTCCATTAAGCGGCCACCTTCTGACACCAAGATGGCCGACAGACAACAGGCCGACTTCTTGACTACTTGCGCCGACTGCGGCGCCTCAAGTGAGTTTGAGACGTAGTATAGTTTATTTGGCTGGTGACTAGAACTGAAGGTGGCGGCGGAGGTGCCTTTTACAGTGTTTGCCGTATGATTCTAGCCAATACTTTCCCCATTGGGCCCAGTAGACATGCGGATGTCGATAAGAGTACTAACTCGTATCCCAGACAACTCAGACATAACCATGATAAGATTAAACGCTTCACAGCTTATCTCCATCACGTACGCAGTGACCCTCGTGTTGTGGAACACTGAACGGTGTACTCATTTGTGTCTACATTATAAGTGGTGGTCAAGTATTAGTGTTTTGCGCTTGAGGTGTGTACTTGAGTTCCTCTCCACCGCTCTTACTGCATGCAGATCCCATATGGGCATCCATTAACCATGGTGTGCTCATCTGTTCTGAGTGCTGCTCTGTCCATCGCAGCCTTGGGAAGCAGATCTCCCACATCCGTTCCCTGTCCAGTCCAGTGTGGCCTAAGGCACAGAAGGAGGTGAGATCCCTCCGTTCCCTCCTCCTTCACTCCTTCCCTCTCCCTCTCCCTCTCTCCCTCCCTATGGTCCCACCTCATTGGGAGTTTATTCTGGTACTCGTGTGCCTGTTCAACTTGTGGCAGTGTTGTCTTCCCCAACACAGATGGTACTCCACTTGGCACACAAAGGGGTCAACTCCATGTGGGAGTACGGCATCCTCCACCCCACACCAGGAGTGAAGATCAAGCACAAGAAGCCAACCTCCAAAGATAAACTGCAGTTAGTGTCATGTCATGTGACCACAGTCATGTGACTGTCATGTGATGGTCATGTGACATGCTCTTGTGTGTCCTGCAGTCCAACAAAGAGTGAGTTTATCATTGCCAAGTACAAGAGCCTGATGCTCATCCCTCGTCTGACACGAGACAAAGACAGTCACAGCGCAGTAGTGGATCTCAGCAAGGTACAGAGCTCCATTGCCACTGACTCTAAGATTCAAAATGTGGTCAATTTTAATTGTGCATTTTTCCCTTCTCTCCCTTCTCCCTCCTCTCCACATCCTTCTCCCTCCTCCCTCCCCTCCACATCCTTCTCCCTCTTCCCTCCCCTCCACACCCTCCTAACTCCTCCCTCCCCTCCACACCCTTCTCCCTCCTCCCTCCCCTCCACATCCTTCTCACTCCTCCCTCCCCTCCACATCCTCCCTCCCCTCCACATCCTCCCTCCTCTCTCCCCTCCACATCCTTCTCCCTCCTCCCTCCCCTCCCCACCCTTCTCCCTCCTCCCTCCCCTCCACATCTGTCTCACTCCTCCCTCCCCTCCCCACCCTTCTCCCTCCTCCCTCCCCTCCACATCTGTCTCACTCCTCCCTCCCCTCCACATCCTTCTCCCTCTTCCCTCCCCTCCACACCCTCCTAACTCCTCCCTCCCCTCCACACCCTTCTCCCTCCTCCCTCCCCTCCACATCCTTCTCACTCCTCCCTCCCCTCCACATCCTCCCCCCCTCCACATCCTCCCTCCTTCCCTCCACATCCTTCTCCCTCCTCCCTCCCCTCCCCACCCTTCTCCCTCCTCCCTCCCCTCCACATCTGTCTCACTCCTCCCTCCCCTCCCCACCCTTCTCCCTCCTCCCTCCCCTCCACATCTGTCTCACTCCTCCCTCCCCTCCACATCCTTCTCCCGTCTCCCTCCTCCCTCCCCTACACATCCTTGTCCTCTGTCTTCCTCCCCTCCCCTCCCTTTCCCTCCCTTCCCTTCCAGCAACTCCATGCGTGTGCTCGGACCAACAACCTTGAGACCTGTCTCCGTCTCATTGTCCATGGGGCAAACCCCAACTACATGCACCCAGAGCGTGGCTCTGCCCCCCTGCACGTTGCAGCACTCGCCGGACAGAGCATGCAAGTTGAGCTGTTGATAGTGCACGGAGCTGACCCCTGCACCCTGGACCGCCTGGGCCACACCCCCGATGAGTGTGCCCGTATTGCTGGGCACCACGACCTTGCTGAGCGTATCATTGAGTGTCAGTACGAGCTCACCGACGGACTCTCCTTCTTCCTCTTTGGACGCATGCCAGCTCACTCCAGTGGAGAGCACTTCCTCCTCCCCAGCAACCTAAGGTGTCTGCCACAATGCACTATGAATGTGTACAGAATGAGTGCTACCATTCAGTGTCACTGTGGTGTTGACAGTGTCACTGTGGTGCTGACTGTATCACTGTGGTGCTGACAGTGTCACTGTGGTGGTGACAATGTCACTGTGGTGGTGACAATGTCACTGAGTTTGGGTTCTGCATACTTGGCTACTTGAAACATGACCTGTTTGTGAGGGAGAGTGGACATGTATCAATTATTGTGGGTGTCCTCTTTGGGAGTGAAAATGGCTACCATTGTTCTGACATTCCTGTCAAGTTTGTTGAATGAGTTAATCTATTGCTTGATAAACATCCAACCACTCATCTGTACCAGAATGCTCTAATTGTCCAGTCGTCCGGTGCTATCACCAAGCAGTTGTGAGGTTGTTCTTCATTTCTCCGCAGTAATGTATCCAAGAATGGTCTGGACGGGAGTGGGGCTCACTCCAAACTGAGCGAAGTGAGACCTTGACCAGGTGTTCTGTTCTGCTCCGCCTCACAGACTGTGAGCAGTTCATTACACAGTGTTGCTTGCTAACCCTCTTCCTTTAGATTAGCCACGTTGCTTTGGAAGAGCTGGCATCAGATGTCTATGATGAAATGGACAGGAGAGAAACGGATGCAAGTGAGGCTCTGTACTAGCATCTTGACACACACACATGCACACACACACACACACGCACGCACGCACACTGTCTGCCCTTTTTGCGTGTGCAGTGTGGCAGTCAACACAGCAGTTGGAGAGTCTGGTGGCCCACCTACCAGTGAACCCAGCCCTCTCTGCTCTGAGGAACCAAGCACGCCAGAAGTTGGCCACTCTGGACAAGAACATGTTCTCAGAGCTTGTGGTGGATGTGCTGAACGAGTGTTATGGCAGACAGCAGGACAGCATGCGATCAAGTGGGCAGTGGCTGGGGCAGGGGTGGGATGAGTGGTGGGTGTGGCAGGGTGGGATGAGTGGTGGGCGTGGCAGGGTGGAATGAGTGGTGGGCGTGGCAGAGTGGGTCTAGCTACGTAGATTGTAAGGTAGCAACCTGTTCCCTTCCTCCAACTCCAACACTCTTCTGTCTCTCCATCTCCCTCACTGCTCCTCCTCCCCTTCAGGCAACCCACCCAAGGGCCGGCTGGTTCCTTCAGGAAGCACAGACCTTGAGATGATGGCAGAAACACATGACTATGATGAAGTCCCCTTGGAGGACACTATGGAGGAAGAGGAGGTGGGTTGGCGGAGCTGGTGGTTGGTAGTGTCACTGCACCGCACACTGACATGAAGGCAGGCTGTAAAGGAATTCTGCCATTTGAGTGTGGACCAGAGTCTGTCCGTTATCACTGCACCAGTGCGTGGTGTGTGTGTGTGTGTGTGTGTGTGTGTGTGTGTGTGTGTGTGTGTGTGCATGTATGCATACCTGCAGTACGCATTATCTTTACTAACTGTGTAGACCACAAACATAACAGCTGCTGCAGCTGATGAGGGCAGGGAGATGGACACCACCACGCAGCCAGAGTCTGCCACTTATGCTGAAGAATTGGCAGAAGTGACAGAGAAGCTGCAGAAGACAGAGGTTAGCAAGCATGCAGTGGTGGACGTGTTCACACATTGGCTAGTAGTGACTGCTTGTTGTGGCTGCTTGTTGTGGCTGCTTGTTGTGGCTGCTTGTTGTGACTGCTTGTTGTGGCTGCTTGTTGTGGCTGCTTGTTGTGACTGCTTGTTGTGGCTGCTTGTTGTGGCTGCTTGTTGTGGCTGCTTGTTGTGACTGCTTGTTGTGGCTGCTTGTTGTGGCTGCTTGTTGTGACTGCTTGTTGTGGCTGCTTGTTGTGACTGCTTGTTGTGACTGCTTGTTGTGGCTGCTTGTTGTCATGACTCCCTGAGTAGGCAAGGATGGCAAAGGTGCAGAAGACCAATGAGATCCTGTCTCATCAAGTGAGGGACCTTACCATAGAAGTAGAGAAGCTCAAGGAGGAGAATGCTCAGCTGAAACAACAACAACAACAACAAGAACAACAACAACAGAAGCAGCAGGAAGCTGGTAGGAAGAAGAAAAGAGAGGCCTACTCCATGCCTCCTGCAGACATGCCTCCCATTATTGAGCCACTGTCCAGAGAGAGCTCAGCTGAGGTGACTGCAGTGTGGGCTGTGGTAGAGGACATTCCCTCATCCCACTTCCTCCCCTCCCCCTCCCTCCCCCTCCCCTCTCTCCACAGCCCCCTGCTGCCCCCATTGACCCGTACATGACGGTGGCTGCTGCTCGCGAGGAGATGCAGGCAGTGAAGGAACAGGACCCACAACCCTCCAAAAACATACATTATTCCAAGGTGTGTGCGTGTGTGTGTGTGTGTGCGTGTGCGTGTGCGTGTGTGTGCGCATGCATGCATGCCTGTGCATGTGTATATTGTGTGACACTGCTTTCTGTAGGTGGACATGGAATTGAAGCACAAGATGCGACAGGAGAAGGAGCGGAAGAAGGCTTTATGTCTTGATAGCACAGATGGAACAAGGAAGGAGCCTACGTTTGAGGAGATTGATGCCGGGATAGGTCAGCTTACCAAGAACATTCAGGAGCTCCTGGAAGCTGCGCAGTCACAGAAGACACAGCGCTTGTCCCTCAGCTGTGACAAGGTGACACACTCGGTTGACTGCTTGACGGAGCTCTTTCTTCCAGTGAGTCCACAAACTGATGGACAGATACACACGTCACCCCTTCACACACATACACACACACACTAGTTGGACAAGTATGAGTTACTGTCATCTAAATGTGTTCCTCTGTGTTGCTATAGAAACCAAACACTGCCGAGGTTGAACAAGCTTTGAATGACCTCATGTCTGCATCCTCTCGTCTCCACGATGAGCACAAGAGCTCAAAGGCCAAAGGAGATGTGGCACGCTCTGTTCAGCAGGTGATGGTGTTGGCCTTTGATGTGGCCAAGGCAGCTAGGGAACTGGTGACAAAGGCTGAGGTGGCATATAAGTCAACCAGTGACAGCGGCAGCGGCGAACAGTAGTTTGGGGTGTGATTTGTTGCAATTGTGAACACCTGTCTCCTTTTGTACATACAGTTGACATATTTCCACTTCTTTATTCAAATTTATCATTATATCAGATTCAATATTGAAATTAACAACAGCGTAATATAATTCAGCGTTGCAACATGCAGCAAATAAAGTGTACACAAGTAGCTACACGTGTGTGTGTGTGTGTGTGTGTGTGTGTGTGTGTGTGTACAGCACGGATGGAGTGTTGCAATTGGTTTAGGCAGTAGTTGGCTGTCCTTTGGATGGTTGAGCTTTAAAGAGTCAAAATTTGAAGATCAAGATAAAAAGAGCCACAGAATGATGAGTAAGGTGATCACCATGAAAATACGAGCCAGAACTTGTTCATCACGGTTAGGAGGCTGGCGTCCATCTTGATTGCCTTGGTTACCACCAAACAGATTCATAAAAGGCTATACAGAACAAGATGATGACATAATTACACAAGCAATAGCCAATGATGTGTCTACACATGTATCATTCAATGGTATGTACCATCAGCCAATCAAATTACAGACAGTCAGACCATTACATCACTTCCTGTTCAAACATGTGACTGGCTAATGAATAATGAAATGCTCCATTACTGTAAATACCACTCTGTGCTACCACCACATCACCACATGACCCATACACTCTCATGGCAACTGCACGTGTGTTAGCCATTGAGTGACTCACTGTTCCAAAAAACATGAAGGGGAAAGCGCCAATCCCAAAACTGAACTGAATGCCATCTTGGAAACCCTGCAAGAGGAGATTTGTTTCAATAAAGCAATTTGCTGTCTCTATGGCAACAAGCAGACACACTCACCCAATCGCCACCGTTGTTCTGAGGGGGAGGCTCTTCTCGTTGCCCTTGGGGGCGTGGTGGGGTGGTTGCCCTGGATACCAGACAATAAACACACAACTACATTCGAACAGACATTTGTACACAAACCAACACCTCAGGCGGTGCAAGGTCTGTGTATGTCATTATCCTACCACAGTTGTCACTGTCACTAGGGTTGACAGTGACACTGTTTCACTACTCCACCAGTGTTGACATGTGGTGGTGGGAGTGACACACAGTACAGTGAGTGAGGTAACACCAGTGAATGTACCGTGGGTCAGCTCCAGTAGAGTTACCCCTCCCATAGAGAGGGATGAGCCGCTCCTTGTCAATGGCTGACTTGCACACAGGACATGTGGGAGACTGGCGCCGAGCCTCCATCCACTGGTAGATGCAGGGCCAACTGGGGGGTAGGGGAGCCGGGGGGTAACTGACAAACACATACGGTGGATGGGAGATGTGACAGATCCCTCCTTCTGTTGACATACACCTAACATTAATGCCTCATTGGCTATGCGAACACACTAGGCTAGAACGGCCAACGCAAGGTTTGTCTTACCAAAACAGATGGCCACACATGGATACTACAGCGTCCTTGGCTGTGTCGAAGCATATGTTGCACTCGAAGCTGCCGCTCCCCTCCCCTGGCCCAGCTTTGGACTCGTCCTTTGACGAGTCGTTTGAAACACTTTCCCCCGTACCGGTAGCCATCTTGTCTAATTAGGGAAAACACCTAATAAGGGGACAGAACATGGCGGATACTCCGAAGGTCAGTTGTATGGAAAACCTGCCATTATGTGCGCTTTACCAACCTTGCTCGCCCACGTTAGGCTGATGTGTACAAGGATACCAACTTTATCCGACATGTGATGTCTTTGGTAGTGAGTTGTGCATTCGATGCTGCATGCTGTTTGCACTGGCCTCACGTGCACATGCTTGCGTTCGGGTGGAGTGGGTTGGGCACACGTTTGGGTGCGTCCTTCTGCATGCTCGCAGGGACGCCATGTTTCTGTCTTCCTCTGCAACGGTCGGGTTTGTCGTGGTGTTCTGCGTACCTTCTCCAGTAACGTGAGTTTTGTGTTATGTGTGTTTGATACAGTGTGGCCAGGTGGCTGGGGTGAGGGTGGTGGGGGAGTTATTGTTTGTCTCTTCCACAGCTGGACTTTGTGTTGACATGTGCTCAAATGATGAATGGGGATGTAGTGGTAAGTGTGTGTATGTACATGTGGGGAGTGTCATATGTACACGTGTGTGTGTGTGTGTGTATGTGTGTGTGTGTGTGTGTGTGTGTGTGTGTGTGTGTGTGTGTGTGTGTGTGTGTGTGTGTGTGTGTGTGTGTGTGTGTGTGTGTGTGTGTGAGTGTGTGTGTGTTGTCCTTGTATTTGCCACAGACAAGCCAAGAGGAGACCCAAACCTTTCCTCTCTCCTCTGTTGTCATGCTGTCAGCATGCAACATCAAGCCATCCACTGCAGAAGGTACGTACGTACACCCAACAGTACGACTGATGCCAGACCATCACAGGAGGTTCAACACACAGCACCACACCTCCACCTCACACAGATGATATACTGACATTGTGATAGTGAGGGTGATGTAGTGAGGGTGATGTAGTGAGGGTGATGTAGTGAGGGTGATGTAGTGAGGGTGATGTAGTGCTAGTGATGGTGATGGTGATGTGAAGATAGCAGCATGGCTGAAGAAATATGGAAAAGCTTTCTGAAGCTGTTCAGCAACTTCCCTGTAACACTCCACCTCTCTCTCTGCAGCCGAAGGAGGACTAAGTAAACTGCTGACAGATGCTGATATTGGCTTAGTGCACAGCAAGTCCAGGCAGAGGGAGTTGCAGGTCACATAATAGTCACATGATCACTTGCCAAGCTTGTATTGGTCCATGTGACTGTCACATGTGTTCACATGATGAGTATTTGCACTTACAGCCTTTCGGTTTTGGAGAAGACCAAGCCTTGGAAATTGACGAAACACTTGATTTGGTTAGTGTCTGCTCTGTGCTAATATCAACTGAGTTGTGATGGAATGATAAAATACGTATACTTTCAGTGCCATAGAAACTTTGGCTAACTTGAGGACACCATTTTTGAAGATTTTATATTTTCTGAATGTAGTTGTCTTTCATGAAATATTGTGTTTTGTGTTTGTATGAGTTTTGTAGACTGACCTGTGTTCTGTGTGTGCAGGGAGGCTGGGACTCTGAAGACATGCTGAACACCAATGAAAGGAAGTTTGGAGTTCAGTCCACGTATTCCTCAGACCTGAAGGGATACACGTGGGTCTGCTGTGTGCACAGAGCAACACCACTCACCTTTGCACTACACACCCTCACACCCTCACGCTACAGCCCTCACACTGCACACCTTCACACTGCTCACCCTCACACTACAACCCTCACACTGCACACCCCACACTCCTCCACTCATGCCCATCCTCACTCCAGCCAGCCGGACTGCCCCTTCTGACTTGTTCTGTGCAGGACTCAGTTGGCAAAGACAGACACAGAGGACTTTGCCTCCAGACAGCAAAGGGCCACCAAACTAGCAAGGGAGATAGAGTCCGGGGACCTTGCAGAGTTGCATGCCAAGCTCGATGAAGGAGCGAGTGAGGAGGACAAGTACAGTGCTGTAGTGCGGCCAGGGGAGAGCACCGAGGTGCCTCCCCCGAGTGAAAAGGAGGAGCAAGAGCCACCTCTGGTTGAAACTGTTACCGAGACCCCTGGAAGCACAGAGGGTAGGTGGTGCGTGTCTGTGTTGTACAATATAATGGTGTTACTGGAGTATGCAATTTGCGTAGGTGGCACAGGGGTGACAGACAACAAGGATACTACAGAGGCTGTGGAACAGGGGGAGGAGGATCCAGTCAAGGAGTAAGCCCCTGGTGATTTGTGCTGGCCCACCCCCTATCCATTGACAATGAATATCATTTGTGCCGTACAGTACTGTCAAGAAGTCAACCCTGAACCCAAACGCCAAGTCCTTCACTCCAGCTTTCCAAGTGAGACCAAGCTGCCATTTTAGCATTTCCCCTCTTGTCAATCCAGTCTATTTCTCCAGTGCACATGACAAGATACTTACGACACTGTGACCTCACATTGCATCACTTATTACAGATATGACATCACGCTGTCCTTCTTTTGTTGCTCTTGAATGGCATGTACTGGTTCCTCAGCTTGTGTATGACCACCACTGTCCTGTCCATGTAGCTTCCACAGACAGTACCCACTTCACCTTCAAACACAACACCTCACCAAGCTGTTACTGGGGGAGGAGCTGGGTTGTCAGGACGACCACGCAGACAGAGAGGTGACTGACGTTAGGTAGTGATGTGTTTTTCATGTGACTGTCATGTGACGTGTGCTCCACAGGTGAAAGTAGCGGCAGCCAGGCATCTTCCCCACACTCGTATGGCTCCCCGTCTGTGGTGCAGGTCATCAGCCCACCACCACAGCAGCCACATGGGGTAAGATCCTGCAATTACACTTGAATTATGGACCACACCCACCCAACATTTGATATGTCCCACTACACTGATGTAATTAGTCACACATGATACATTCAGCTCTACTGTTACCTCATGCAGATGGTGGTCCCTGGTCAGACCACTCTCCCCCCGTCGGCTCACATGCAGCCAATGTTCCAGCAGATGCAACCAGTGATCTACCTCCCTCCGCCGGGGGGACACTACCCCAGAAACCCCGGGGCACAGCACGGGGTCCCATTCGTGCGGGTCCCCAACAGTTACTTGCCCCCACCGGGTGCGGTGAACTACATGGTCCCTCCCCACTCACATCACCAAATGGGCTTTGCACCACCGCCGCCACCCCACTAACGGTACCCCATTTTACTCCACCATCACGCCCACCAAGTGCATCTAGCCTGTCTAATTATTATGGGGGGACATTTGACACAATCTGTCACTGCACGCTTGTAACTAAGGGGTTCCGAGGGTCATGGCCCTTCTTCTGAATCTTGAAGGAGAAGTCGATGGCTGCGTGGCCCTGCGTTGTTGAGCTCAGGGAGATGACGTCCAAACCCTTTACACAATATCCCTTTATGTTCTCCAAGCGAACACCTCCACTGGCCTCTAAAACAACATGAGGGTATTCCCTCTTAATTACAGGGACTGCCTCTTTTAGTGCATCTGTGGAGAAATTGTCCAGCATTATGACATCGGCCCCACTGCTAGCAGCCTCTCTTGCCTCTGCCACACTGCGGCACTCAACTTCAATCTTCATGCTGAATCCAGCTACTCTCCTAGCCTTCTTCACCGCCTCCTTGACTCCTCCCACAATCCATATATGGTTGTCCTTCAGCATCACCATTGATGACAGGTCGTAGCGGTGTGTGGAGGCCCCGCCCACTAGCAAGGCATATTTCTCCACCAATCTGAAACCGGGTGTCGTCTTCCTGGTCCCCGCCACCTCCCCTTCCCACCCCTCTTCTCTCACCGACTTCACCAACTCCCTTGCATGTGTTGCAATGCCACTGGCACGTGTCACAATGTTCAGAGCTGTGCGCTCTCCCTGGAGCAGACGGTAAGCAGGACCAGTGACTCTAGCAACCTCGCACACTGGCTCCAGCTCCGCTCCTTCTTGCACAAACCACTCAACCGTGCATCCCAAGTGTTCAAAGATGGCATTCACAAAGGGCTTGCCGCAAAAAACACCCGGAGCCTTGCACAGTAGCAACGCTGTTTCCTCAACATCACCCACCACGTATCCGCCATAGTCAAATGACGGGATGTCTTCTTTGAGCCATCCCACCACTGTGTCCTTCAGATCCGGAGGAAGGAGATAGTTCAAGTCGTCCGCCATTTTCCTGCAGTATTAATTTTTACGTAGGATGGCGCGATAATAATATGGCGATGATGGAACGGCGAAAGGACGGTCTCGACGTCCGGGAGGACCGCAGCGAACTGGACGGGGAGAACGAATCAGTACGGAAAGATCACTTTGGCTTTCAAATCAAGGATGAAAGGGAAGAGTTTCACTAGTGAGCCTGTAACCTAATCGGTGTTTGTCGATTGGTGTTCGAGGTACGTAGCACGGGCGCAGGAAAATGGACACCTCTCCTTCCTTCTATATCCCTTTGTAGTTTGCCACGCATGCCCACTGACCTGGTGAAGGAGAGGGAGCGAAAGTGGCTCAAGATGATAACGAAATGGGACTACTACATGGAGAAGAAGCCAAGGAAGGTTTGTCTGACGATGTGAGAGGTGTAGAATGTACGTACGTGTGAGTGTGCCGAGTGTACGTGTCGCCTTTATCGGCAGGTGAAGGAGCGCTGTCGCAAGGGAATTCCCTCTTCTCTGAGGGGCCAGGCGTGGCTGAGACTCAGCGGAGCACACAGAGCTAAAGAGCAGCAACCACGTCGGTTTGAGGTACCAGTGTGTGTGTGTGTGTTGTGTGTGTGTGTGTGTGTGTGTGTAATTGGATCCAGAGTTGCTGCTTGTTGCTGAGTTGGTTTGTTTTGATGTGTTAGGGGTGCGTGACTATTATTGGTGCAGGTTTAATGTTTGTGAAAAAGTAATCCATAGTTGGCAGACAATTTATGCCTTCTTGTATAACATACAATGTGGAAGTGAATTTGAATTTAAGTCTAATGAGCCATCCACTAAAGCCGGTAAATGGAGAATGACCAGTGTGTCCGTGTGTGTGTGTGTAGATTGTGTGTGACTACATAACTATGTGTGTAAACAGGCAAACTCTTTGTTGTGTATCAGGAAATTGTTCTCACATCTCACTTCACCACACTCACCATTGTTCTCACAATTCATGACCAGTGATTGAATCACTCTTGGTTTTGATTTCAGAGTCTGCAGCGTTTCCCTGACAACTCCTACATCTCAGACATTGAGAAAGATCTCTCCCGCACATTTCCTCACCACGAGTTGTTCACTATGAAGGGGGGCCAGGGGTGAGTGTAGTCACATGACTATCATGTGGTGGTTGCTATGGCTACAGTGGGACAGTTTGTTGTGTCAAGTGGTTGTTAATATTTTGTGACACAGTGAGGTATTGTGCACTGCATTGTGTTGACAGCATAGGCACCCCTACAGCTGTGTGTGTGCGCGTGCGTGTGTGTGTGTGTGTGTGTGTGTGTGCGCGTGTGTGGGTGCGTGCGTGTGTGTGTGTGTGTGTGTGTTCGTCCATAAAAGTGAGCAGTTGTCTTACAGTACCACACTATCCGATGCCATGTGCGAGAGTGTGTATGTATGTCATTCCTGAATGTGTGAAGTGTGTGTGAAGTGTGTGTGAAGTGTGTGTGAAGTGTGTGTGAAGTGTGGCAGGTGTCCTGTTGCACTCAGCATTGTGTGCCAACTCAATTGACATCACTAAATTCACATGTGTGAGTGGGCAGTTTAGCACATTACGCACACTGTACATTCCCAACGCTTTACCCTATGTAGCTGTCCACAGCCTCACCTTTACATGCACTACATCCATAGCAGTGAGAGTGTGGGTGGGTGTGATAGGGTGTGAGTGTGGGTGTGATGTGGGTGTGAGTGTGGGTGTGATAGGGTGAGTGTGGGTGTGATGTGGGTGTGAGTGGGTGTGATAGGGTGAGTGTGACATGGTGAGGTGTGACCACAAAGGTGCGTGAGAGTATGTATTTATTCATGTTCATGCCTGTGCTTGTAGGCAGCAGGACCTGCGGATGATCCTCAAGGCATTTGCTCACCACAATGATGATATAGGCTATTGTCAGGTGAGGACATGGGCAAGGCTGTGCTCCACTGCATCTGTGTGTGGACTGTGGGAAGGGTGGCAGGAAACCTCTTTCCTTGTTGAGCTGTTGCCTTATGCGGAATTGAGGCTGTTCCTTCCTTGTCTGTCTGAAAGGGGCTGAAGTGTTCCTTCCCACACTGCCCTGCTCACCCTCCAGCTCACCTGGACGGTGCTTCCCCAGGCTGTGTACAGTTGATCAAGCTGCAAGCTGTGGAAGTGTGTGTGTGTTGGCTGTGCTGCTCTCCCTTTGCAGGCAATGTCTCCAGTTGCAGCTACCTTACTCCTCAACATGCCAGCTGAGGTGGGTGGGGGTGTATGGAGATTTCTGTGGTGTTGTACACTCTCCAATGGTGTGGTGGGAGTGACACATTGCACACTACCCATGCTACACCACTCTCAATGCTGTACGTATGCTGTGTACAACTTGAGGTGGCCACGTACATTGAAACTGGATGTATGGGCAGGGGGTGTGGGTGGGTGTATTCAGTGACTATTCAGTGTGTGTAGGTGTGGGTGTAGTTGTACATGTAGGTGTGGGGGAGTGGCGCGTGTAGGTGTGTGTAGGTGTGTGTGTTTGTTCACGAGTCCCCTGCCCTGCGCTGTAGGATGCCTTCTGGTGTCTGGTGCAGATCTGTGAGCACTACCTTCCAAAGTACTATGACTTAGGATTGGTGAGTCTCACTGCACATCTCAGTGCAGTGCATTGTTTACCAACTTCACCACTGCATTGTTTACCAACTTCACCACTGCATTGTTTACCAACTTCACCACTGCATTGTTTACCAACTGTGGGTTCTGCGAGCACTTGCACTTGCCTTGTACAATGGAACTGCTCTGCAGTGGTCAGTGTATATGGCTGCCACTGTCTAAAGCAGCCGGCCTCGCCTGCAGGGTCAATACACTGCTCCTCTGTAATGCATCCACCTGACTAAAGCAGCCTGTCCCGAGGTTGTCTGTTGTTCGCAGGCCCGCTCCATATAGTACTGTTTATGGTTGTATGTTTTGTACATGCTAGCTACATGTAGTCACTGTGGTGGGCTGGATGGTCCATGTGTGGCTTCCTCACACCATATTTGGAGTGGCAGCCAAGCAACGGCTGTCCTGTGCTATCCTTACCTGCATGTGCTGTGTCTTGTCTCCTCTCACCCTCCTTGGCAGCGAGGTGTCCAGGTGGATGCCCGAGTGCTGGACAGCCTGGTTGCGAAGTACCTTCCTGACATCAGCCGCCATTTGAAGGTGAGCACGACAGTGAGTGCGTTGTCTGCAGTAGCTTGCTCTGCAAGACTCACTGCTCACTACTGAGGGGAAGTACAATACTGCTCTGTTCCACCAGACTAGCAGCAGTTATGAGACTACTCCCTCTCTCCTTCCAACAGGAACAAAAAGTGGATGCTCTGCTGTTTTGTGTGGAGTGGTTCATGAGTGTATTCTGCAGGTGGGTCTGGTCACATGACAGTCACATGACCAACACATTTTGATCACATGATAGTTACATGATAACTGCTTTCCACTATACAGAACACTGCCGTGGTCCTGTGTACTGAGACTTTGGGACATCTTCTTTTTTGAAGGTACACACACACACACACACACACACACACACACACACACACACACACACACGCACGCACACACACAACCCTCCTGGCTGTTCCTTCAGGTGTAAAGACTCTCTTCCGAACTTCCCTTGCTGTGCTGAGGCTGACCCTGGGTAACAAGAAGCAGAGACAGCAGTACGAGGGGTAGGTGGAATCTGTCCTTCATATGACTAACATGTGACTATCATGTGACTGTCATGTGACTGTTTCAGGTTTTATGACATCCACCAGAAGTTCAGAAACCTGACAGTCAGAGAGACACATGAAGACGTCCTCATTCCTATGGTAGGTAGTAGATACTTTCTTCCGCGGCTTACTGTCTGCCTCAGTCACACCTAACTACTTGCTTTCTTGCTGCCTACAGATGTTTTCGTTCAATGTTTCTTCTCGGGAGTTGGAGAAGGAGTACGTAAAACAGGAGCAGGCCCTGCGAGTGGAGGAAGAGAAGACAGAGACAAAGCGTAGAATACGCAGGAGAGAACTTGGCATGCAGAAAGGAAGTGTCAACTGCGATCCTGACCCAAATTCCCAAGCCGAACTGTGCACCAACCACTCTCCACATGACCAGGTCTCAGCCAATCAACCGGACGGTCAGATGTCTGCTAATCACACCCCCCATAGTCAGCCCCCCGTTGACCACGCCCCCTAGTTGCCGAGCAACCATCAATACACCACAATCAGTCTTTGATGCATGCCACCACTTTGTTTTCAGCCGTTTTCAAGCCCGCCCCCTCACAGCATGTAGTTAATTAAGGGCCTGAATATATTTCATTCATTCAACATTAGAGTGTACAGAACAGTTGGTGTTATTTGTTGTATAGTTTCCAGTACATGGCCCCGCCTTTGAGGCTGGTCCCGAATCATACGCAAATTTGTACCAAACACCTGTATTTATTTTTGTATCATTTAGGTAATTGTCTTGATACATACGTATAATGACATTTTTAATAATTTCAAGTATCAAGAACCATCATAATGTTGTATGTACACGTGTAGCAAAATAAAATGTATTGTGTTTTACAATAGTGTAAAGAACTCATGCTAGATATGTCAATCAATCCTAACAATACTCGTTAATACGTATGTAGTTCAATTGCATATACAGTTAACTGTTATTACATTAAATACCCTATAAATGCTATTTATCAACAAGAATTAATTGCTAAAGCATAATCTTCTAATCTGCTTCATCCGATGAGAGGGTCCTCTCGGCAGTTGATGGCCTGTTGCAACATGGCCGACATGACCTCCTGCGACGAGTAACGTGGGAGTTTCACCATGAACATGCATGTTTCTGCACGAATGAAGCGTTTGTCGGGAGGTCCTGGACCATGTGGGAGGGGCAGGGGGTGGGGCAGTAACAGAAAAGGCCAAGGAGGAACAGTACTACACAAACTTACAGTCACTACCTAACCACCAGCAGTCGTTACCTAACCACCAGTAGTCGTTACCTAACCACCAGTAGTCGTTACCTAACCACCAGCAGTAGTTACCTAACCACCAGTAGTCGTTACCTAACCACCAGCAGTAGTTACCTAACCACCAGCAGTTCCTACCTAACCACCAGTAGTCGTTACCTAACCACCAGCAGTAGTTACCTAACCACCAGCAGTTCCTACCTAACCACCAGTAGTCGTTACCTAACCACCAGCAGTTCCTACCTAACTACGCACCAAGTACCGTACACACATCACAATCATGACACTGTCCGTATCCTAGGTAACAACTGTCCACTGTTTGGAAAACTTTTGCTGTATCTCTAATAAACAGACCTGCCCACGAAGGGCAGTGTGTGACACACACACACCTTTCCCATGGGCTGAGGCGATGATCATGGGGTAAGGTGGGACATGGACCACGCCTCCTGACTCTTCGTCGCGGTTTGGGTTGGTCCATGGGATACGCTCTTGGTTACAGGCAAACTTGGCAAACTTCCTGAGGTCATCCTTTGAATGAGTGTTGCCGAGGTGGAACAGAGTGATGAAAATGAGAGCATTTAGGCATGTGTGGGTGTGTGGGTGGGTGTGTGGGTGGGATGGGGGAGGGTGGGGTGTGGGTGGGTGTGTGGGTGGGGTGGGGGAGGGTGGGGTGTGGGTGGGTGTGTGGGTGGGGTGGGGGAGGTATCAACATGTATCAGTTGACTGCACTTCAGCTAATGCAACATTTACACAGGCTACTCACCTTTGCCAACTGTCCTAGTGCTGCCCAGAAGTACTTCACATGGGGGTCATTCTCCGACAGCCCTCTTTGGTAGATGGTGTGGATCTACGTACAAGCAAGTAGTTCAGTGGGCATGTGAAGAGCACTTCTGCACTTACTGCCACTTGCGATGGACAAATCACCCTCCATTCTAAAATTAGAATGTAGAGTCAAATTGACTCCTCTTCCTTAATCCCTGCTCCTCTTTTCCCCTCCCCTCCTCCCTCCACCCTCCTCCTTTTCCCTCCCCACTCTCCTTTTCCCTCCCTCCCCCTCCTCCTCCCTTCACTCCCTCTCCTCCCTCTCCCTCCCTCTCCTCCCTCCCCTCTCCCTCTCCTTCCTTCCCCTCCCTCTCCTCCTTTCCCAGTTCCCACCTTGAGAAAGTCGACATTGATATACGGCATGCCGCACATGCGCAGAGCCAGGTCTTCAGGTGTGAGTAGCTGTAGACACTCCAGAGGGACCACCGCAGACAGTCCGACTCGGATCAGTTCAACACGTCGCTTGCAGGCAAGCTCATCAAGCCGTGCCTGGCGTACCAAGCAAGCAAACTCATCCTTGTTAGCCATTCTGCGGGAGAAGGGCCAAAGAAAAGAGGAGAGCAGAGAAATGGAGGAAAGGTGAAGAGGATTGTGAGCACAACATTCCTGTGGCCTTCATATGCTCTCACGTGACTTTCTTTTCCTCCCCGCCAAGGCAAAGCTGCACAGTGTCTCCAGCCAAGGTGTGGGCAGTGAAGTAGCTCCCACTCTCATCTTGAGAACTCAGAATGGCACTCAGCTCATCCTCTGAGGCTGCCTGCAGTGCAGAGGAGTAGTCACGTCCAACACACAACTCAAATCTACACTTCACCACATTTCCCCCACCTCTGCCCAACCTACCCTACCTGGAGTATGTTTTGTGTGAAGGTGTATGCCAGAATGTCAGCTTCCTTCAAGTCTTCTTCGTTGAGAGAGACTCCCAACAGGCTCTTCCAAACACAGGGCAGTAGGTCCAAGGGGATGGGAATGTCAGCTCGTAGGACTATACCCAGCAGCTGGGGAGCACAGAGCAGCAGGATGTGGTCACAACAAACAGGACAGCAGGATGTGGTCACAACAAACAGGACAGCAGCATGTGGTCACAACAAAACGTGTACAGGCAAGTCTGTGCTGTCTGTCCTCACCTGTCCAAGGAAGATAAGTAGTCTCTCCACTGATGCAGTGAACGGACTAGAGACCAGGACAAACTTGTCCTGGAACAAAAGTGAAAAAGAGTTGGTTTCAAAAGTGATAGGTGAATAGAAGAATGGAATGAGTGCAGGCACAGTGATTTTCCATGATGTTGCAGAAGTAAACCAAAATCCGTAAGCTGTGTGACAGTCACATGGACCAATCAGTGAGCAGAATTTGGTGACTTCTGTTTTGTGATTGGTCCACACGACTGTCAAGGATATACAGATCATGGAAAATCCCTGTCAGTAGCAAGTGAAAGGTGTGGGAGTTAAAAGTTGAATATCAACTACAGTACGTAGATCAGATGTGTCAGGTGGAGGTGTGCGTGTTGTGGGGACAATGTGGCCACCTCTGTTTTGGAAGAAATCAGATCAATCAGTCAGTCAAACAAGAGATGGGGGACAGGTGAGATGACTATAATGTGAGAAGTGACAGGCATATGAGGGAGGAAGATGACAGATAAGATGTAAGAAGGTACAGAGCGACAGGTGTAAAGTGTGATAGGTGAGAGGTGGTCAACAGAAGAGAATCATGGATGCAAGGTGGGAGAAACAGACTGTGACAAGTTAAGTGTCAGTGCGATACACGAGATGACAGATAGGAGGTGGCAAAGGTGAGATATGACATTTGATAAGAGACATGATACACTGATACACAGGTCGCAGTGAGGTAGGATGGTATGTGTCACACCTTGTTCACTCCAGCTGCACTGCTGGGGCAGGGCATCAGGAGCTGGAGACGGCTGGACTGCAGCTCAGTGATCACCTGCCACAGGAAGTGCCGGAAGGACCCGCTGGTCCCCATCACCTCCTCGCCCACCATCTTGACATTGAAGGCGTAGGTTGGGTCGCCACCGGCAGCCAGCTGCACTCGAAGCTGAGTACAGGGAATGCTGAGCAGCTGCTGTGCCGTCTGGCAGAAGTGGGTCTCCCTCACTGACTGAGTTGGGCCTGGAAGAAGGGACAGGCGGAAGCAGAGCAGGTGCATTTGGGCAGAGAGAGACCATTGACACCTGCCAGAAGAGAGCTGAATGGCAAGATACAATACATCAAGCGGAAGTACAGCTGCACTCCGAACTAGTAGCGTACAGCGGGGACGTTAGATGGCTACTTCCACCATTGACACTTTGTCATGGCTGTTGTCATGGTTACTAGCACTCACTAGTTGCGATGACCTCCAAAGGGTTTAACTTGATCTCCGGTGGAGCCTGGTCAGGTGGTCGCTGAGCGGATGCATTGATTACACGGTGCAGGAAAGTGATCTTTGTGTCATAGAAGAGAATGGGAGAGAGCTTTTGGAACAAGGAGCCCGGATCAGTAGGACTAGTTCTCAGGTCCAGGAGCGGGAGGATGGAGAGGGTCTGCTTGTTCAGCCAACGCACGGCAAGGAACAGTGCTCGGATGTCCTCTAAAGAGAGGCCTGAAAGTGAGTGTGTTTGTGAGTGTGTTTGTGTGAGAGTGTCCAAAATGCAAACAGAGAGAGGCCACCACCAATGCACATCACATACAAGAATAACACACACACGCCACCCTAGACCACACCTTCAAGTGGGTGGAGTTAACACACACACCACCTAGACCACACCTTCAAGTGGGTGGAGCTGTGGGTCCACCAAAGCCCCCACTGCCATGTCAACGTCCCATGGCTCCATCTCAGCAGGGTGCACTCCGACACGGCGACTGATGCCATCAAGGTAGTAGACCAGAGCCCTTGCTTGTGGCACTGTGCCACACAGATTGAGACTGTAGCACCTGAGAGGGGTATTGGTACACTCACTTGTGGTGTTACCACGACCGTGCTGGGTATGTACTAGCAGGGTAGGAGCACCAGAAAGGAGCCACAACTGCCATTTTGTGCAGCTTGCTCACTGTCTGGAAGTATTGCTTTAATGTGTGCTCTGGTGAGGACCACAGCATGTGGTGAATATGTCAGTAATAATTTGTTGTGAATCAGTTGGTTGAGCGCAAAGAATCATTGCTACAGTGTCTACTAGTCAACGAACAAACCCACTGGCACTCTGTGACTATGATCTTATATTATTAATAATTATGTAAAATCTTATTTAGCAGCTGTTCCAAACATTGGAACGTTGCAGCTGTTTTGACCACAATTTGTGCAAACTTACACATGTTACTGTAAATTGTGTCCTTTCAGTGCACACTACAGCCATTGATGTTATGGGAGATATGGAGCTTTCAGTGCACACTACAGCTATTGATGTTATGGGAGATTCGTAGCTTTCAGTGCACACTACAGCTATTGATGTTATGGGAGATATGGAGCTTTCAGTCCATGCCCGAACGCTCTGACTCACCTGTTGAAGTGAAAGTCAATGCCACATGCCAGCAAGCCCTTCCACACATCAGTGACATCTTGCTCCAGCACTTTCTTCGCAAACTCCTCTTCAGAGAGAGAAGTGATCTCCTCTGCTGTGTCTGCCTTCACCAACTGCGATACCAGCCCCATCCTGCCTGCCTTAGCCTCACTGTGCAATTTGGCAATGTGGTCATGAGACAGCAGGGAGGTTAGGAAGGCCTGCAAGATGGCCGACCCCTCCTCATCTTCACACTTTAGGTCACCGCTGACTGCAAACACCTTCAACTTAACTTCTCCCTTGCTTGCTTCTGCGGTGGTACTATCCTTGCCCTCTGATGGAGCCTCGTCCTCTGTTTGCTGAGGGGAGCCGCCATCTTGGATAGGCGGGGGTACTGGAGGAGAATCCTTTGCTTGTGCTGCTATCAGAGTCTTCAGGGCCTGGTTCTCCCAGACCACGCTACTGAGGAGGCGGGTCTTGCTGCCAAATGCCACTTCTAGGACCACCCCCCTCTCCTGCGTGAATAGCGTGTTGCGGTACAAGCCACCATACTGTGCACAAATGTCTCTCAACAACTTCTGAGCTTCTTCGGTGGGGGATAAGCCTGTAATCACCAATAGGCGTGACTGAGGATTGATTAACAGTCCATCTTCAACGTGAAGTAGAGAAATTTCTCCAGAGGTGACGACACCCTCTATTGCCGCCAATGCCTCGCAAGCAATGTTGACCCAAACTGCATCAGCAGTTGGTGGGGGGGCTACCTGCTGCGTGTCACAGCTGAGGCACTTAATGGGGATGGGGTAGGACACCTTGCGTGATGGCTTCTCGTAGGCACTGACCCTCCCACCAGGAAGAGGCTGGGTAGACTCCATCACAGCAGCAATGGGGTGTAGGTCCAAGATGGCATGGCACACTTCGAAGAGTGCTTGGAGATACGTGGTGAACCGTCCCTTGCCTTTTCCTGCAACGGACCCTGCTGGAGGGAAGGTCACCAGTCCATCACCTCCCACAAACCCCTTCACCTCTGCATCGTAGACTTCTTGAAACTCGGCAAGCAGTGCTGCATGGAGGTCCACGGGGAACTCCACCTTCCCCTGTGTGGCAGCTACCACTTTAGCTAACTGGCGGAAGAATATCTCCTTCAGGAGTGGTGCAAAAGAGAAGCGCTCCAGCAAACTGCTGAGAGTCTTCAGGCAGGCTGTGAGGATGGTTGCATTCCTGCTTTGCTTCAGTACGCACTCGACAATGGCAAGCACCAGGGGGAGGGTCCTTGGCACACCTTGCAGCTGAAGGGTGAAGGCGGAAGCCAGGCTGCTGCTGGCCGGCACCTGGACATAGACCTTATTGCCAGGCAACAAAGTGGGCGGGAACTTGACTGCATGTTTGCAGTTGGGGAAACTCAGCACCTCCCGCAACTTCAAACGGCCATGCTTCCCTCGGCTACCGTAGTACCATGACACTCGAGCCCAAGCCTTCTCCTCCAGGTCACTGCACAACAAAACATGCCAACAGCAATGTTAGCTAAGATCTAGATCTGCTACAACAAGCACACACATGTACAACCATCAATGGACAACATACTACCATACATAAGGATCACACGGAGACAATTCCTAACGCAAATGGGATATTTCTGAGTGTTATCTGCTAGACTTGGCCAGTTTTAGGTAACAGAAGTGCAGGCCATCAATTGTTGCCTGCTTGAGTCACCTGGGAAGGGGGGTGGACCTGCTCTCCGGCACACATGACGCGAGGACGAAGGATGACTCCGGAAAAAACACTTCACAGCCTTTCTCCTCCTCTTTAAGCTTGAATGATATGGTGCCACAACTGGCACTTCCTTCACACACACTGCCCAGTGCCTCTACAACTGCCTTCTCTCCCTCCTCTCCCCTCCCCACTGTCTCTGACACAACTCTCTCAACTCGATCTGGGTCACTGAAGAAGAGGTGAAGTGGAGAGCCCTGGAGACGACCCGTGCTGTCTCCGACACGCTGTTCCAGGGAGACAGTTGTGGAGAGGTGGTTGATGAAGCACTCCTCTGACAGGAGCTGCAGCTGGTGTGTGGCAAGAGCCTCTGTGCCCATTGCCAGCACCACTTCTCGGCAGTACATGCTCACCAGGTCAGCCTCACACACGAGAAGTTGCCTACGAGGGGTGGTGGTGGGGGTGGGGGGAGGGGAGGGGGAGGGGGAGGGGGTGGGGGAAGGGGAGGGGGAGGGGGAGGGGGTGGGGGAAGGGGAGGGGGAGGGGGAGGGGGAACATACAGTCACAGATATTGCTGCATATAGGCGGTGGGGGGACAGAGGGGGGGACAGGTGGGGGGACAGGTGGGGGGACAGGTGGGGGGACAGGCAGGGGGAAAGAAGGGGGGACAGGTGGGGGACAGGAGGGGGAACAGGAGGGGGGACAGGCAGGGGGACAGGTGGGGGGGACAGGTGGGGGGACAGGTGGGGGGACAGGTATGGGGAAAGAAGGGGGACAGGCAGGGGGGACAGGTGGGGGGACAGGTGGGGGGAAAGAAGGGGGGACAGGTGGGGGGACAGGTGGGGGGACAGGCAAGGGGACAGGTGGGGAAGACTGGTGGGGGGACAGAAGGGAGGACAGGCAGGGGGGACAGAAGGGGGGACAGGCAGGGGGACATGTGGGGGGACAGAAGGGGGGACAGGCAGGGAGACAGGTGGGGGGACAGGAGGGTGAAAGGTGGGGGGGGAACAGAAGGGGGGACGGGTGGGGGGACGGGTGGGGGGACAGGCAGGGGGACAGGTGGGAGGGGGTGGGGACAGGTGGGGGGACACTTTACAGCACACTACATAACAGTATACTGCTCTACAATACTGTACCTATGGGCATGTATCTGCATTGCATCGGCAGCTCTCAGGATGGGCGAGTTGGAGTGTCCCAGTGGCGGCTTCTCCAGGTAGGCAATGGGGTACCAGTAGCCCACCAGCACGGCATCACTAGGGATGTAGCACTCCACTCGAGCTACCTGCAGCTTCTCGTCCAGCTCCAAGACCACTCCCATTATCCCCACAGTCTTCTGCATCATGCGTACACCACAGTTGGCGACTGGCATCCTTTCCGAGATGATGACAGGCTGTCCCACAGCAAGCTTCTCTGCAGACAGCTTCTCAGCCATTACCTTAGCATCTTCAAGTGTTGGGAAGATCAGTTCCTTTGGAAGGCGTCCAACATCTTCATACAGGAACTCGACTGTTTGCCGGGCAATGTCTTCCATTCCTGGACAGAGAGGAAATGAGAGGTGGTGGAGGTTTAATGAGCGCACTTTATGCAGTGCTCCACACAGCAGTGTTATTCCAAGAAAATAGTTTAAGGTTACACTGGATCACTAGTTACAGGTGGAACAGGTAGGACAGGTGGGGGGACAGGTGGAGGGGGACAGTTGGAGAGATGGGTGGGGGAACAGGTGGGACAGGTGGGGGACAGGTGGAGGGGGACAGGTGGGGGGGGACAGGTGGGGGGACAGGTGGAGGGGGACAGGTGGAGGGGGACAGGTGGAGGGGGACAGGTGGAGGGGGACAGGTGGGGGGACAGGTGGAGGGATGGGTGGGGGGACAGGTGGGACTGGTGGGGGGACAGGTGGGGGGGGGACAGGTGGAGGGGGACAGGTGGGGGGACAGGTGGAGGGATGGGTGGGGGGACAGGTAGGACTGGTGGGGGGACAGGTGGGGGGGGGACAGGTGGAGGGGGACAGGTGGGGGGACAGGTGGAGGGGGACAGGTGGAGGGGGACAGGTGGAGGGGGACAGGTGGAGGGATGGGTGGGGGGACAGGTAGGACTGGTGGGGGGACAGGTGGGGGGACAGGTGGAGGGATGGGTGGGGGGACAGGTAGGACTGGTGGGGGGACAGGTGGAGAGATGGGTGGGGGAAGGGTGAGGGGGACAGGTTAGGGGGAACAGGTTAGGGGGGACAGGTGGAGGGATGGGTGGGGGGACAGGGGGACAGGTGGGGGAAGAGGTTAGGGGAACGGGTGGGGCAGTGGGTGGGGAGACAGGTGGGTGGGTGGTATGGGGGGGGGGTACAGCATGCATTATAAGTATCACTTCATCCTTCCATGTCTAAGCTTTCTGCTGCTCACCAATCCTAAGTGCCCCCTTGATCTGCTCAGTCCCTTCCTTCCTCTCCTGGTCATTCCTGAAGCGTTGTCTGATGATAGGGAACACCTTGCTCTCCCACGCTTTCACCAGCAGATCATGAGGGTCCTCCTCTTCCTTTCCAGGGCGCTTGGTGACTGTCTCCTCGACAACATCACACTCAGTAGGCTCCTCCCCCTGGGGCGTGGTCTCTGACATGCCGTTAAAACTGAGGGGACAGTTGAGGTGGTTCACAATACTCTTTGTGTAGTCTGCAAGGAGGGGGAGGGGCAAGGTGAAACAGACACACCCACATGATACTGCACATGTGTGTGTGTGAGGGTAAGCGATACAGTAGGTATGTATGGGTATATGAGTGTGTACATACATCTGCGCATGTGTGCTTGCGTGCGTGCGTGCGTGTGCGTTATGCCTAGCTCACTGAGCACAGATGCACTGTCTTCCGGGAGTCGCACTGGGGGTCCTGGCGGTGTTGTCTCAACCTCTACCTTCTTCCTTCCATCTGTGTCTTCCACTTTTGTCTCACCAGCTGTGGAGGCCTCTGTCGCATCACTTGGAAGGGGAGGGGGTGGGGGCGGGGGCGGGGGTGGGGGTGGGGGAGGGGCAGACTCTTCGTCTTCCGAGTCACTAGGTGGGAATGGCAGCTCACGGTTCATCACACTGACATCGTGTGCAGCTGCTTTGTCTGCTCCCTCCCTGTGGACACGCCCCTCAGGGAAAATGAAAGGATAATCCCCAAAGTTGACAAATACTTTCACATCCTGTAGCAGTAAGGGAGAACCTCAATCACTACTTGCAGATCACACATCATCACCCCACACAACACCTCACACAACACCTCACACAGCACCTCACATCCTACACACAGGAGGCTGAGATGATACCACGAAAACAGTCACCACTGAATTACCTTTCTTTCCAGCTGGATGAAGGGTACCATGGCAACATTGGTCGGCTTGAACTCGCCAATCTTCCTGCCATTGAGTGTGAAGAACACCACATGCTCGCAGTTCCCTTCCTCTATCCTAACCCACCCACAGCCAAGTACGTCTTTCACTTCAAGGGGGGCATCGGAGAACTTGGACTGTTTCCATGACGACTTATCACTGCCATCCACTTTGAAGATGTAGCCAGAGCTAAAGGCAAACACACACAGCAAGTCGGCGCAACACAACAAAAACACTTAACATGTCACGCAAAACTACATAAGACCCTCACACATTCACTGGGGGAAGGTGCCAAACATCGTAATGCATAAACTGAACAAGGCACCATCAACTGTTCCACGGGCTATAAGCTATCCATTAATACGTGTTTGTGTACACTTGAAGTGGCCATTAGGAATAAAACATGAATTGATTGCATCTATAATTGACTTCAGTGAGATAGTGGTCCCACAAATCAGTGACACTGCATTCAACTTCATCCCTTCCAGAGTTGCACCAAGGAGCAACTAACACGCTTACAGCTCCACTGCACTCACCTTTGGGCCCCACATGCACCGTGTGGCAAGGAGAAGACGGCCCCACCCTCTGTTGGCTTGCTCGTGGGTGGTGGGGGAGTAAGGCCCATCGCCATAGCGACTGTAGCCGTGTCTGAGTCCTTTGAAGACCCACCCAAACTGCTGATGTGGCACTCCCAGTAAAAGGAGAGCCCTGCGGGGGGTATGGGCCGGTTCGCTAGTAGTGTCACTCCAGTCAGTTCCTTCTCTGCGCTGCTGGAGGCAGAGCCATGGTAGCAAACAAGGCTCATGTCCTGGGCAAACAGGCAACTGTGAACAGGCGGCCATTTTCTTGACACATCCAGGCTGTATTTCTGCAGCTGTAACCAAACATCAATTGACATTTCAACAATTGACAACTACAAGAAGTGAAGAGATAGCTACATACAGAGAGATGATGTAACAGTTTCAAGCTATCAAATGTGACATATGAAACATATTCTAGATCTGTGTCAATCCTGCAATACGTAGTTGCGTCTCATGATGACTGTGTGATAGACTAGCGAAGAGGACGTGTGCTTACCAGTTCCTTGCGACCTTTTGCCTTTGTTGGGAGTGGCCTAAAGGCATCTCTATACAACATCCTCAAGCCTGTACAATGTCGCTCCGTCAGGGGCTTCCTCACACCTGCAGGACACGCCCCCGCCTGCTTACACATGACGTCTGCCACTTCTCCAGTCAGCAAGGGCAGCCATTTTTCTGGGCAGCCCTGGAGCTGTGTGTTCAGAGCCATTGCAGCTCTGTACAGAGGGGCATGAGGGGAGGGGCATGAGGGGGAGGGGCATGAGGGGAGGGGCATGAGGGCAGGGGTATGAGGGGAGGGGCATGAGGGGAGGAGCATGAGGGAAGGGGCATGAGAGGGAGGGGCATGAGGGGGAGGGGCATGAGAGGGAGGGGGCAAGAGGGGAAGGATAGTGAGTGAACAAGAAGGGGGGACTTGGTGGGAGGCTGAAGGCTAAAGCAGCAGTGGAACAGCCAGTCCTGTGCCCAATCTCACCTTGATCGCACTTCTGCCAATAGTCTGCAAGTAGCCAGGGCCCATTCGGTGCCATTGGTGCTGGCAGGGGCTGCCCGGAGTAATGGTGGACCCACACTGAGTACATCCACCACTGTCTCCAGAAGTGGTTGCTGGAGACTCGTATCCGTGACAGGGAGTGTGCAGGTGTTCAGGAGTGAGAGGCGAGACAGGGGAAGGTCCACAGTGTCTTTTGGTGTGAACACAAAGGGGTCTCCCTCCAGCTGCACACAGGCTATACCTCTCTCCTCCGACAAGCTGGTGATGGTGCCATGGCAACTGTTAAGCCCCTCCCCCTTGATACCCACTTGTGCACCTTCGTAGAATGACTGTTTGAATCCACCAACAGTTGCTAAGGCAGCGTTGAGCAGAGAAGCTGATTGGTGGAGTGAAGAGGCTGGCGGAGTGTCATATGCATCTTCAATGTTGCCATGCACAGTGGTACAGAACTCTGCCAGCGAAGGGATGAGCTCCTTTGAATCCAAGAGCACTTCCATCAGAACCTGGGATAGTGAGGGACAACCACCTCAGACTAAGCATGGCTGATAGGCACACACTAGAATAGTTCACACTGTTCAGATTCCACTCCTCTGGCTTCTCAACACCAGAACAACATCATAAAAGGAGACAATGGAGCTCCATAGCACCAAGCAGGGTCATACCCCCATTCACTGACCTGTTTGATGGCAGTCCCCCACACCTGCTCAGCAGTCTTCTCGCTGACAAGGTCACTCAGTAGAGAGATTATCTCACCCACCAGTGAGTAGGCCACCCGCCCACTCAGAAAGGGCCGCGGGGGATGATTCCTGCAGCAGAGGGAGGAGGAAGGAAGAGGGAGGGGAGAGGTTAAAATCCTCCAGAACAAAACCAGCATCCATTTTACTACTAGTAAGCGACTGTACGTAGGGAGGGGCACATCACACCTCCAAGTACTACACCTCCACTTGTGATGGCTAGTGATGGCGCCTTGGTAACGACCAAGCCCCTCCCCTCACTTGTTGAACTCCACGTTCCTCTCCTTGCAGTCTGCCTCTGTCTTAGCCAGCTTCTCGTCGCTGGTGCCTCCGATGCTCATCAGCACATCCGACGGCGGGCCCACACTGACAATGTGGCCCTGTGCTGCCCAGCGCAAGGCCTTGCGCAATGCGTAGGCCTTCTCGTCAATGAACACTTGTGTCTTCCCGTCCTTGGTGAGTGCCTTGTCCATCTGCATCACCTGTTGAACATTGTTGGCCACATTGCTGAGGGAGGATGACCGGAACTGCTTTGGGTTTTGGCTGGTGGGGGAAAGGGAGAAGAGCAAGCAAATGGGTGCACTCGCTCACACACACACGCTCACACACACACACACACACACACACACACACACACACACACACACACACACACACACACACACACACACACACACACACACACACACACACACTTTAGCAGTGGTCGTATAATGTCAGCTGCCTTCTGGTCTTCTCGCTTGTGAAGATACACTGACAACTTTCCACTGCCTTCTGCAACTTCCATTGGAACATTCACATGTTGCTGGACGCTGGACGAGTCAGTAAACTCTTCTATCTTTTCTTCCTTCTCCTCCTCCTCCTTACTTCCACCATCAGCCTCTCCTCCATCAGGTTCACTGCTCTGTGAGCTGTCCACACCTTCAGAGAGAAAGGAGAAATGGATAGTAGAAGGCTAAGAGTCACTTCCATCACCAAGTGACTACAGGACCATATGCTACAGTACAATTAAGAGCCCGTAGTCTCATACACACAACAGATGCTACATTTAAGAGCCTTGTAGTCTTTTATGGAGACCACATGCTACACTTTAGAGCCTACAGAATCTCACCTCCTACTACAAGATATTCAGCCAAAGTCAGAAGCATTAGGTGAATGATCTTTTTCACCGTGGAGACGGTTACCTCGCCAACCAAAGCAGGGTGAGGTGGAAGGGTAACGTTGGAACAGTCGGCCACTGACATGAGTGGGAGGGCAACACGGCATAGCTTTAGCGTCACCATGACCATCTGGGGGGAGGGCCTGGGTCAAGGCCATGGACAGAGAAGGAAGGAAGGGCTCAGGTAATCCACCTCTTTTGTTGCAAGGTAGCTCCCACTCACCTCTTGTCCAACAGGAGTGTCAGCAGCTGGGAGACACACACAGGCTGACTGAGGACATCTCTACCCATCTGTGAGCGACTGAGGCCAAGAAGCACGGTAAGAGTGTCCTGGAGGGGGTCACATGACATGATGTCATCAGGATTCCACTGGGTGATAGCACGATTGAGATGACTGGTCAGGATCACAGACACCTACAGCATAGTACACAGGGAATTCAAACATTATAGCACGTTAGTTCACAGTGCCCATCCGCAGGAATGTCCAGCAAGCATCCTCATTCAGTCACAGCTTGAGTAGAGCTTCACTGTCTCCAAGAGGAGGCCTTACCTGTCGAGCTAGGCCAGAGCTGGCCAGGTTGGACCTGCCATTATCCCAGCGCACGCAGCAGTCAGAGAGAACTCTAAACGCGCCCCATGCAAGCACTCTTGTCCTCTCCTCCCCTTCCTCACTGGCGTCCTGTTCTGCCAGCAGGGCTGGTGAGCTACACAGTGTCTCCAGTAGCTTCATCACACCACTGCGGAGAAGGTGGGCCTCGTCAGCTCTGTGCATACAGTACGGTGGCAGGAGGAGGCCGAACACAATGGGATTAGTGCAACACAGTACATTAAATACACAATATAGGGACACACACACACGCACACACGCACACACACACACACACATGCGCACATGTGCACACATGCACATGCACACACACACACATGCACACACATGCACATGCACACATACACACCCACCTGCTATAGGGAATACAACACAGCAGTGACATTGTGTCAATGCACTCCACAGGGTGCTTGGTGGCCAGAGAGACTAGGCTCTGAAGCACTCCCCCAAACGCCTCCCTCACAGCAGGTACCTCGCCGCTGCTGGCAATTTCAG
>OZ025890.1:317500-385000 GCA_964019415.1 Ianthella basta | reverse complement strand
CTTTCCATTCTTGTGGTACCTTCCCAGATTTCCATACCTGCTGTACCACCTCTGTGAGCCAGTCAATGGCTGCCTCTCCTCCTTTCTTCAGTAGCTCAGCTTCAACTTCATCCTGTCCTGCTGCTTTGCCATTGCGTAACTTCCACACTGCTTTCTTCACTTCTTCTCTTGTCACTTCGGGTGTCTCTCTATGTGACCGGTTTTCCAGCTCTGATACTACCTCCTCTGCTACTTCGTTCCGGACATTGAGCACTTTCTCAAAGTGCCTTTGCCATCTGGCAAGTTTCTCTTCAGGTCTCTTAAGAGTCTGGCCCTCCTCGTCCAAGATCGTATTTGTAGGTAGTATGCTGCTATTGGTCAACTTTCTCATCCTTTTAAAGAAGTTTCCATGTCTGTGATGCCTGATGTCCTCTTCCATCTCCGTGATTTCATTTTCAAGCCACTTCTCCTTATCACCCTTCAAAGCTTGTCTCACTTTCTTGCACATGGCCTGATACTCCTTCTGTTTCTTCTTATCTGTGCGGTGTTCCTGCCATCTTCGGAATGCCATGCGCTTTGTTTCAACCAGTTCAAGAGTGTCATCGGAGATCCACTTCTTCTTTGCCATAAGCCTCCTTTTTAGATGTTGTTCTGCCGATCCCACAAGTGCTTCCTTTAGTTCACTCCACCTCTCTTCGACACTGCCTTGTTGTCTTCTTTTATCAAAGGACTCCCTTAGAGCCTCCACATACGCCATCCTTCTATCTGTCTTCCCGAGCAGTGCTGTTTCAAATCGCTTTCCCTTCCTTTGGTTTGACTTCTTATCTAGTTTGAGGCGTAAGGTTACTACCACCAAGCGGTGATCGGTGTCTAGATCTGCCCCTCTGAAAACCCTGGTGTCCATCACCGACGGTCTCAGTCTGCGCTTCACCAACACATAGTCTTTTAGACTAGGCTTGGCTCTTGCATCCGGTGGGTACCAGGTGGCTTGGTGTATAGTCTTATGTGGGAAAAGTGTGTTTGTGATACACATCTGATGTGCGCTGGCAAACTCCACAAGCCTCTCCCCATTATCACTTGTTCCCTTTCCCAGTCCATGGGGGCCAACTACTCCCGGTACACTGTCTCCAAGTGATGCGTTAAAATCCCCAAGTAACATGGCAAGGCCATTTGTCTTAGTCATAACCCCATCTAGGTCAGCATAGAACTGCTCTTTCACTTCCTCACTGGCTTGGTTGGTAGGTGCATACCCAACTATGATTGCTAAAGGTCCAATGCGAGTTAGTACCTCAGCGGTCAGTATCCTGGGGGATACTGCTTCATAGCAACGTAGGGCATTCCATGCATAAGGGGAGAAGGCTAGGCCTACTCCTTCAGCTTTTCTCCCATCAGTTCTTCCTGAGAAGACTAGTCTGTACCCCTTATTTACATCAAGCAGTTTCTCCCCCTCACCTGGTAGGTGTGTCTCTGTCACTGCAAGCACTGCTAGTCTGTACCGCTCCATCTCACCAGCTAGTTGTTCCAACTTTCCCAATCCCTGAAGCGATCTTACATTCCATGTCCCTAATCTCTCTGCTTGTCTTGTGCTCAGTAACCTGGAAGGGACTGCTCTACGCTGTCGTCGCTGTTGGAGAGTAGGTCGATCGTCTGGCCCTTGTTCTCGTCTTGGCTTCTTCCCCGCACGCGGTGGGTTACTGTCTCCTTCGTCCCCGTTGGTAGCCTTCCGCGCTACATCGCGCCTCGATCCTGTATTCGTAGCCGACGCCCTTGAGGGTAAGGAGGCTACCCTTACGCCGGGCCCTGACGATTTGTCCCGTCGACAGGCGCGGGCCTGGGTGTTTCTCAGGTGGTAGCGGGAGGCCGTTGGGGATGTATCCCTCGTCCGCCCTTCGGCCGTTGGGGACCCGTGTCCCTCCTCCGCCCGTCGGTGTCCCGCCGGCACCGAGCCAGGCTGTCTGGTCGCCCGGCAGACCGGTGAGTCGTGGTGAAGTTTCTTTCTTGCGCTCTTCGAGGGTGCTCCAAGTTCACACCTCCGACGTTCGGCCATTCTGTTCCTGTGCGCACACGGATACGCAGGAAGCGGCAGCCCGCAGTCTTCTCATGGCCGTCCAGTACTGCTGTGGTGAGATGGCTCTGATTCGGACGCAGAGATACCCGCTTGCTAGTCTGCTTTGGTCACTGGTTCTCGCGAGACCGCCATCTTGATTTTCACACACACACACACACGCACACACACGTGCACACACACACACGCACACACACACGTGCACACACACGTGCACACACACACACACACACACACATACACACACGTGCACACACACACACACACACGCACACACACACACACGCACACACACGCACACACACACGCACACACACACACACACACACACACACACACACACACACACACACGCACACACATGTGCACACACACACACACACACGCACACGCACACACACGTGCACACACACACACGCACACACACACGTGCACACACACGTGCACACACACACACACACACACACACACACACACACACACACACACGTGCACACACACACACACGTGCACACACACACACACACACACACACACACACGTGCACACACACACACACACACACACACATACTTGATGCTAGGTCTGAGTGTTGGAGCTGGTGCCTGTGCCACCTGACGCAGCTTTTGAACAACTTTGCCTGGCAGTGGTTTGTGAACGGGGACGGAGGAGAAGCTCTCACTCCTCCACTTACACCTGACATGGGGAGAAGGGAGGAGTTGTCGAGAGGTCACAGCATGGTGTGACAAGCACCCACCTTTGGAGCAGTGGTGACTGCAGGAAGTGATCCAGCTGGTCCTCCTCCGGGCAGGAGGGCAGGCCATTGAACAGTCTCTTTGCGATGTGGCAGCATGCAGTCAGCAGTGTGCAGTGGACGTCAACTACTGTGGGGAGGGGCCCACTGGCTTTGTCATCAGAGTTCTCCTGCTGTAGACGACAGGAGGTAGGCAAGACAGCAGGGAAGGTGCTTGTCAGCAGAACAGCAGCTACTACCCTGAGCACAGTACGCCTCAGCCACAATATTGTATGTACCACCCTCAGCATGCTTCCTGCCCCGCCCACTCCCTTCAGCGCCCCACCCACCAACCTTGGCAGTGATGGTGCAGTGAAACCCCCACACGGCATTGTCCTGGGTAGCACGTTCGCGGCCACTCTTGACTTGGAAGGAGAAGGTGACACTCTCCCCTTCTACCTTAACCGGCTCTCGAGGCCAGCCTTCTCCCAGCACACTGCTACTCCCCACACCAAACGTATTGCCACCGTATTCACACAGCTTGGGAGCGAATATGTTGCGACCGGCATACACCACAAGCTGGAAGCAACATGGGGACAGTAAGGTCAATGAGCACATGTGAGCACTGCGACAGTGGGGCACTGGGACTTTACGGCCTGGCTGGTCACTGTCTTACACCTGCTAAACCTTCAACCTCACCAATCACTCACTCGCAACCCCCAGTAACACGGTTGACTCCCTACCTCTCACAAGTTGCAACCCCCACTAGCATTGTTCATCCCTCACCTCTCACTCACAACCCCCACTAACATTGTTCATCCCTCACCTCTCACTCACAACCCCCACTAACATTGTTCACCCCCCACCTCTCCCTCCTTACCTTATCGTAATCGTACTGCGTGGAGCACCGATCGTCAAACTTGAGGAAGAGTTTCTTGGCGCCAGGGAAGGTGACGGTCTCCTCGAACTTGTAGTGGTCAGGTATAGGGTGCACGGTCTCCACCACCTTACCCAGCGTCCAGGGGGTGGGAAGGGGGAGGTGGGACAGCTGCTCCTCTGGCACACTTGCACCACATGCCTTGCCAGCCATCTCTGTAAGCCGTAGCAGTCGAGAGAGCAGTGACTCCAGCTGGTGGCATGGTGCCATGTCAAGGCGCACAATCAGGGAGGTTGCAAGGAGGGTGAGGAGGAGAGGAGGCTCGGGTACACCACTCTGGTCACTTTCCCCCTCTTCCTTGCTGCCTGACTCAGCAGACAAACCAGCCTCAAACCACTGCAGGAGCAGACAGATGGTGGTCATACACGTGATGGAGATGGTTCAGTGATAGCTATCATTCTCCATCAGCATGTATCAGTGGGGGTTATCTCTTACCAGTATGCTTGCATCTATCACCATGGAAACCATCTCCAGTGCAGCCTCCAATGCATTCTCCTGTAAACAACAAAGTTCAAGTAGTACAGTCTCCCACCTCATATAAGAAGGTTGAGACCTCCCCCCACCCCCTCACACAGACCCCACACACACACCTTGTTTAGAAGTGTGTTGGCCAGAGCTGCACTCAGCATGGAGAGAGCTGCCTTCAATGGGGCACCCAGCACCTGCAACAGAGAGTGGGGTTGGCTCAACCATGCAACACACTGTGACAACAACACAAGTAAACAACACCCTACACAACACAACCACAGGGGAACAATGAATAGTAGAAATTGAATGGAGAAACATACAAATATGCCTATTTCAACAAGTAAACAACAACAACAAACAAAAGCTCCACCAGTACACAATGGCACCAAAGGACAGGCCCACTTGCTGGGCAGAGGCCTGGGGCCATAGCCAGTGACAGGAGGGTACGTGCGTGCTATGTGTCAGTGCTTGCAGATGGCTTACAAAGACGTTCTCCTTGCACTTCTTCCCACAGTTCTTGGCACACTGCGGGTGGGCACGAAAGGTGGCTAGCACCTTAGAGAAGACATTGGTGTCACATGACACAAGATGGCCGTCACTTCCAATCTGCCACAAGATGGCCTCCCTCAGTGCCTCCCACCTTCCATCGCTACTGTCTGCACTACGGCTCTCCCCTGCACATAACACCGCATGCACAATGCACCCACATCATATCACAGTACACACACACACACACACGCACACACACACACACACACACACACACACACACACACACACACACACACACACACACACACACACACACACACACACACACACACACACACACACACACACACACACACACACACACACACACACACACACACACACACACACACACACACACACACACACACACACACACACACACACACACACCTGCATATACACATAATGACGACACGAACACTAAACTGGTTCTGTCTGCTATCAAGCTAGCTTGCTACACCAAGTGCGCACACACGTACGCACACACCTTTAACAAGCAGGTCCGCGATAACTTCCCTCCTGGCCTCCTTTGTGGTGTAGAACAAGCCAAAGTGACTGGCAAAGAGGTCCACCAACAAAGCTACCAGCTTCGTGTTGCTCGTGGTGGACAGCACTCCCCATAGTGTCTCCCTCACGGCTGGGAGGTCGGGCCATGACTGCAAAGCCTCTGAACACAAACCCAGCTGACCCTGACGGTGGACCACAGCGACAGAAGACAACTGAGCACACATGCCTCAACTCCCTCCCATCCCCACACAGAGACACACAGACAAACACACACCTTCAGTGCAGACACCAGAGCATACAGCAACATCCCCCCATCCTCCTTGCGGTGCACCATTAGGATCTCATGGAAGGCTACCAGACTGTCCTCGCTCTCGAGGAACACTCCAGGCCGGCTTTGTGCTCCCTCCAGCCCGAGGTACAAGAGTAGGACGCTGAGGGTCTGGTCCAGAGAGCAGATCGCAGAGCCGAGTCCAGCCACATCAGATTGGAGCTGCCTCCAGATGAGGGTATGGTGGTGCTGTATGCCAGGAGACCGCCAGAGGTCCAGCTGTCCTTCATACAGGGCCCACACCTGGTGGAGCAAGGGGTCGTAGCACACACCTGCAGGAAGGGGGGGGAGAAGGGGCAGTAGTGATGGATCGCTAGCTCCAAACACTACAGTAGTGATTTATATGTGTAAGGGACACACACACATGCACACACACACACACACACACACACTCACACGCACACATACATGCACACACACGCACACACACACACACTCACACGCACACATACATGCACACACACGCACACACACACTCACACGCACACACATGCACACACACTCCCACACACACGCACACACACACACACTCACACACACACTCACATGCACGCACACACACACACACACGCACACACACACACACACACACACACACACACACACACACACACACACACACTGACACACTGACACACTGATGCTATTGCTCACCCATGCCTGATGATGGAAATCCCTTTGAAAGAGCACTGTGTGTGGGTGTGTCCACAACTGGTTGCACTTTAGAGAACTTGCCACTTGCCAGTGAGAAGCACATGCAGCTGCAGATCTCTGTGAGACGAGGCAGTGTGGAGTGGACAGCACTGACAGGCAATATTGGAATATCTAGCAAGAGAATGCGTACTTACAACATCATCTAGTACTAACTCAAGTGTATAGTAACTTTGTATACAGAAAACAACAAGACATCAGAAAGGGGTTGGTTCTCTAATACCAGCTTCACAACAGGGTTGAAAACCTTGCCGACGTTTCGACCAGATGCTCTGGTCTTCTTCAGGGCGAAGAACAAGACAACAAACAATAAGACAACAAACAACAAGCAATAAGACAACAAGACAACAAAGAATCTACTTTCAGGAGTCTGAGCCGACTAAATGTTTACATTGGGAAATTCCCCATTGTACACACCCCTATGACAGACCACGCCCACTCCCACCAATCTGGTAATGTACATCTGACTACATCCCTACCACACAACGAGGAGTGGTCCGGTTAGCACTATACCACAAGCACAGTTGCCATACGTACCTCTCTTGGTTGAGACAGGGCGAGAGATGAGCCTGTGCTTGCCAGGAGCTGTCAGTATGACCAGCCAGCCTCCACACACATACATCGGTGCAGTCTTGAAGAGCTTGTCACTGAGTCCACAACTAGTGAGACCAGCTGGGGAGGGGAGGGGAGGGAGGGGAGGGAAGGGGAGGAGAAGGGGAGGGGAGGGAGGGGATGGGGAGAGAGGGGAGGGGAGGAGAAGGGGAGGGGAGGGAGGGGATGGGGAGAGAGGGGAGGGGAGGAGAAGGGGAGGGGAGGGAGGGGAGGGGATGGAGAGGTGAGGAGAAGCAGAGGGATGGGAGGGGAGGGGATGGAGAGGTGAGGAGAAGCGGAGGGATGGGAGGGGAGGGGAGTTGAGGAGAAGGGGAGGGGAGGGGAGGTGAGGAGAAGGGGAGGGGATGGGAAGGGGATGGGAGGGGAGGAGGGGAGGAGATGGGGAAGGGACGGGAGGGGAGGAGGGGATGGGGAGGGGAGGGGTGCATGTATGCAGTGTCTCCCTACCAGTCCCTTTCAGTATCAGATACAGTTTGTGCTCCACTTACCTTTGCTCTTGTCGGACTGGGCTGCAGGGCTGCCAAATAAGGAATACATCCTAGACAGGCGAGATGCTGGTGTAACTGCTTCTCGCTCTTCAGTGCTCACAAGAGTCACATGATGGTCACATGACCTCACACTCCAGTTGCCGTTCTCAGTCTATTACAAAAAGATGAACTCCCTCACTCCTGTACAGTACACAGGCATGCACCATTTGGTAAGGGGTCAAACTGAATGGTAGGTTTAGTTGAGTTGACAACATGTCACATCACACTGTGCAATACTGTACCTGGACCAGTTTCAATTGGGAAATTTGAACTGGAATTGGTTTTGCTTCAGAGCTACTCTTTTCTCCAACTTGAACTGATTGGTCCATTGTCACATGATAGATCACATGACCATCAGACAACACCTGGACAGTTGGTGGTGGCTTAGAAAGTGGATTGCCGGGTCTCTCCAGTTCTTCCTTTATCTGCACAAGGACAAGCAAAGGTGTACACAATACACACGCACGCACGCACACACGCACACACGCACGCACACTCACTTCAAGTGTATCTTGGTCAATGATCTGCCACTTGAGTGGAGCCCATTCATCATCAGAACTGGCGTGTAGAAGCAACCCGTCCACCATCACAAGCCAACCGAGAGGTGCCTGTTTCTGCTGGTACACGACCCCCTTTAGGCTACCGCGCTGTCCACACCCAACCTTCGCCAGCTGACCAGAAGGAGATAGCACAAACAGGTACTGCCCACTGCTAGCCATAGAGGGAATAGCGCAGCCTGGGGTGGGGAGGGGGTGGGGAGGGGGTGGATAGAGGGGGTGAGGAGGGAATGGGGAGGGGGTGGATGGAGGAGGTGAGGGGGTGGATGGAGGAGGTGAGGAGGGGATGGGAAGGAGGGGATGGGGAGAGTGAGAAGGACAAGAGTCTCATAACAACACATTACACACTTGTGAGTCACAGTGCGTACCCTTAGTCCCACTCTTTACTTCCATCTTCAACCTCTCCTCAAAGTCCACTTTCACATTTTGGCTGTGTGTTCTCATTACTGGGTGGTCACTCATCCACTCTGCTGCAAACTGTCTCAGCAACCCTGGTACCTTCACCTTTGGCTGACGGCCTGACTCAACCAACTGGTGGAGGCGGCTGACAGTGTGGAAGATCAGGACAGGGCTGTTTCTGCACTCACAACAAAGAGAAGAGGTGAATATGGCAAAGACTATACCCCCAATCCAGTGATTGTGAACAGTGTGTGGTGGTAGAGGCAAGCTGGTGTACGTGCAGTGCATCACAAGTTCCAGACAATGCTGACGACTGTCAGAACACACAGCTACGATACAAGACAGGCAGTTGCCAATGGCAACAGGAACCACTTACACAGCTACAGCCAAGGCCACTAGTGCAGAGGTGATGTCATCTAGGGAATTCCCCTCTGACGGTGCAGTCCTAAGCCAGTCACTGAGCAGTGCCTCCAGTTCTCTGATACACTCGACAGGCTCCTTCTGGAGGGATGATGGTTGCACTGCATGCAGTGTGCTAACCAACAGGCCCGAAATGGTTGACTGGAGGGATTGATCCATAGCGCTCAAAGACTTGACCAGTGGGAACGTCAGTAACACGTTTAGTTTCAGACTGAAGGGCACTTGAGGTACGGCTTCTAGCTCTTCTGGATCGATTGACTCATCCTCTTTGGGACGGCCTTCCCGGAAGCCTCTAGCCAGCCACTGACCCCAAAGAGCATTGCAACGGTACTCCACCAAACTCCCGTATGTGGGCGCTGCCCTGCAGCAGGTGGAGGTAATAACATCAGATATGCCCTGTACGTCCCTGCCTTCGAAGGACGGGATGGACTCGTCGTGCTTAGCTTCCTCGCACACCGAGGAAGGTAGCTGTACAAGGTTGACCGTCCTCTGAAGGTCGTAGCCCAGGAGGGTGGTCTCCTCCTCCAGAGAAAACCACGGTTTCGAGTCTCCTGGAGCACTAACCGTCTCAGAGGCTGCGGGCGGCAGATGTACACGAGGCAAGCATTAAATAGGGGGCATTCAAAGTCAACTGCACTTTATCAAACGTGTCTCACTGCAGACATACATGGCTCACTGGCACTCATGCTTTAGCTGAATAACGATGATTCGGCACTGCTGCCATTGATCATGAAAGCCGCCATTTTAAAGTAGGCGGTAACGGATATGAAGCAATCCGTTAAAATGCCCGTTGAGCTGAACCCTACTGGCTCTGAGGGCATCAAGGCCCTCAAACAGCGCCTTCAAGGTCTTGAAACAGAAGAAGGACGACTGAAGGGACTGGATTTCGCTCCACGCCCCACGGACCTGTTCATAGTGACCACCCCCAAAGCGGGCACCACATGGCTGCAGCAGATGGTGCACCAGCTGAGGACAGGAGGAGACATGGAGTTTACTGAAATAAGTCAGGTGGTTCCTTTCCTGGAAGTAGCTCACGACCTGCACCTGGACGTGCATGCTGAGCAGAAGGCCTTCCCGCGCTGCTACAAGACCCACTGCTGGTACGATCACTGTCCGAAGGGTGGGAGGTACATTGTGTGCCTACGAGAGCCGTGTGCTGTGGCATACAGCTTCTTCAAGTTTTTCTGTGGTTGGTATTTTCAGCCCGGAGAGGTCTCCCTAGAGGAGTTCATTCAAGAGTTCTGGCTCGCCCGTGGTGCCCCACAGAGCAAGATGCAAAATGCTTCTTATTTCCACCATCTTGCAAGCTGGTGGCCACACAGAAATGACCCAAATGTACTGTTCCTGTTCTTTGAGGACCTGAAAGAGGACCTGGAGAGTGCTGTTCGTGCTGTAGCCGAGTTCATGGGCATTGCTGATGAGGGACGCATCAAGGTTGCACTGGAGATGAGCACTTTTTCCTTCATGAAACAACATGAAGACCACTTTAATGAGAACATAATGAAGAAAAAGTTGAATGAAGCCTGTGGTTTGCCAAAGGATGCTGGTGTGTCATCCAGCAAGGTCCGTGCGGGTTCTAGCTCAGAAGGTCAGAAAGCTCTCTCAGAGGATATCCAGCGGGAGATCCAGGAGAAGTGGGAGACAGTGGTAGCCCCCGTGACTGGTTGTGGTACCTACCAAGAGCTGCGTAGAGCATGGAAGGAGGAAAAGAGCAAGCCAAAGTGACAGAATATACCCTAATGAATTAGTCACTTTCCTTTGATTATTGGCCTTATGACACAGGACTGTAGGTATTTTGTACAATGTGGTTATTGATCCAGTTACCTACTCAGTGATACATTACTGTATTATATTATATGAATTCCTTTGACACAAATTCAGCGATCCTTCTATATATATGGCTTCAACTGATAGTCCTCTTATGAAACATTTATGCACAGATAATGCCAGATGGGGTGTTAGCATTGAAATCTTATGACTTTGTTCAAAATGCAATCTGGAGAAGCTATGTCCACGTAATGCTCAGTGACACTGCTCCACACTATACCTGAGCAACAGCATCGGGTGCAAGATGGGGCTGGATGCAGCAACAACACGCATGCATGCATGTAAATTGCAAGGGCAGCTGACAAGCTGGTTCACAGTTGTGCCAATGTGCAAATTGTCTTGTTGATGCACTCTGCTCCAACTTGCAGTGATGCTGGTGCCTGTAGGTCCCCTGACCTTCAGCAACTTGCACTGGTGGTGCTTTCCTCCCACTAACCAATGCAGACACTCTATATAGCTAGCTAGCTAGCTGTGGTGCTTGTCATCTGCACCTTGCGCTGGTTGACAATGTCTTTTCCTATAGCACATATAATGCATGCACATCAGCAACCAGCACTGCGTGGTAGTGGCGGTGGGTGTATGCGGCAACGCATCAGTGCTTATCTACCTTTCCCTATGTAGTAGGATGTGCAGAAGTGGATTGTGATATTCTGGAAATGTCCACTTTTGGTAGCTACCAATGAGCGTAGGTAACAAATTTTCTGCTAGTTAATCAGTGAGGAATAAGGGTGGCTACTAGCGTCAAAATTCTATACAATGGCAATTGAGCTGTACAACTCTACTGACTCCGAAGTTATCAAGACCCTCAAACAGCGCGTTCTACATCTAATGACATTAGAAGGACGGTTGAAGGGACTGAATTTCGCTCCACGCCCCACGGACCTGTTCATAGTGACCACCCCCAAAGCGGGCACCACATGGCTGCAGCAGATGGTGCACCAGCTGAGGACAGGAGGAGACATGGAGTTTACTGAGATAACCGAAGTGATTCCTTACCTGGAAGAAGCTCACGACATGAACCTGGATGTGCATGCTGAGCAGAAGGCCTTCCCGCGCTGCTACAAGACCCACTGCTGGTACGACCACTGTCCGAAGGGTGGGAGGTACATTGTGTGCCTACGAGAGCCGTGTGCTGTGGCATACAGCTACTTCAAGTTTTTCATTGGTTGGTTTCTTTCACCTGGAGAGGTATCCTTGGAGGAGTTTGTTCAAAGTTACTGGCTTGTCCGTGGTGCTCCACAGAGCAAGATGGACGAGGCTTCTTATTTCCACCATCTTGCAAGCTGGTGGCCACACAGAAATGACCCAAATGTACTGCTCCTGTTCTTTGAGGATATGAAGGAGGATCTGGAGAGTGCTGTTCGTGCTGTAGCCGAGTTTATGGGCATTGCTGATGAGGGACGCATCAAGGTTGCACAGGAGATGAGCACTTTTTCCTTCATGAAACAACATGAAGATCAGTTTAATGACAACATAATGAAGACACTATTGAATGAAGCTTGTGGTTTGCCAAATGATGCTGGTATGTCATCCAGCAAGGTCCGTGCGGGTTCTAGCTCAGAAGGTCAGAAAGCTCTATCAGAGGATATCCAGCGTGAGATCCAAGAGAAGTGGGAGACAGTGGTAGCCCCCGTGACTGGTTGTGGTACCTACCAAGAGCTGCGTAGAGCATGGAAGGAGGAAAAGAGCAAGCCAAAGTGACAGAATATACCCTAATGAATTAGTCACTTTCCTTGGATTATTGGCCTTATGACACAGGACTGTAGGTATTTTGTACAATGTGGTTATTGATCCAGTTACCTACTCAGTGATACATTACTGTATTATATTATATGAATTCCTTTGACACAAATTCAGCGATCCTTCTATATATATGGCTTCAACTGATAGTCCTCTTATGAAACATTTATGCACAGATAATGCCAGATGGGGTGTTAGCATTGAAATCTTATGACTTTGTTCAAAATGCAATCTGGAGAAGCTATGTCCACGTAATGCTCAGTGACACTGCTCCACACTATACCTGAGCAACAGCATCGGGTGCAAGATGGGGCTGGATGCAGCAACAACACGCATGCATGCATGTAAATTGCAAGGGCAGCTGACAAGCTGGTTCACAGTTGTGCCAATGTGCAAATTGTCTTGTTGATGCACTCTGCTCCAACTTGCAGTGATGCTGGTGCCTGTAGGTCCCCTGACCTTCAGCAACTTGCACTGGTGGTGCTTTCCTCCCACTAACCAATGCAGACACTCTATATAGCTAGCTAGCTAGCTGTGGTGCTTGTCATCTGCACCTTGCGCTGGTTGACAATGTCTTTTCCTATAGCACATATAATGCATGCACATCAGCAACCAGCACTGCGTGGTAGTGGCGGTGGGTGTATGCGGCAACGCATCAGTGCTTATCTACCTTTCCCTATTAGTAGGATGTGCAGAAGTGGACTGTGATATTCTGGAAATGTCCACTTTTGGTAGCTACCAATGAGCGTAGGTAACAAATTTTCTGCTAGTTAATCAGTGAAGAAGAAGGGTGGCTACTAGCGTCAAAATTCTATACAATGGCAATTGAGCTGTACAACTCTACTGACTCCGAAGTTATCAAGACCCTCAAACAGCGCGTTCTACGTCTAATGACATTAGAAGGACGGTTGAAGGGACTGAATTTCGCTCCACGCCCCACGGACCTGTTCATAGTGACCACCCCCAAAGCGGGCACCACATGGCTGCAGCAGATGGTGCACCAGCTGAGGACAGGAGGTGACATGGAGTTTACTGAGATAACTGAAGTGATTCCTTACCTGGAAGAAGCTCACGACATGAATCTGGACGTGCATGCTGAGCAGAAGGCCTTCCCGCGCTGCTACAAGACCCACTGCTGGTACGACCACTGTCCGAAGGGTGGGAGGTACATTGTGTGCCTACGAGAGCCGTGTGCTGTGGCATACAGCCACTTCAAGTTTTTCATTGGTTGGTTTCTTTCACCTGGAGAGGTATCCTTGGAGGAGTTTGTTCAAAGTTTCTGGCTTGTCCGTGGTGCTCCACAGAGCAAGATGGACGAGGCTTCTTATTTCCACCATCTTGCAAGCTGGTGGCCACACAGAAATGACCCAAATGTACTGCTCCTGTTCTTTGAGGACATGAAGGAGGATCTGGAGAGTGCTGTTCGTGCTGTAGCCAAGTTTATGGGCATTGCTGATGAGGGATGCATCAAGGTTGCACAGGAGATGAGCACTTTTTCCTTCATGAAACAACATGAAGACCAGTTCAACGACAACATAATGAAGAAACTATTGAATGAAGCCTGTGGTTTGCCAAATGATGCTGGTATGTTATCCAGCAAGATCAGTGCAGGTTCTAGCTCAGAAGGTCAAGAAGTTCTGCCGAAGGATACCCAGTGTAAGATCCAAGAGAAGTGGGAGACAGTGGTAGCTCCCGTGACTGGTTGTGGTACCTACCAAGAGCTGCGTAGAGCATGGAAGAAAGAAAAAAGCAAGCCAAAGTGACAGAATATATCCCAATGAACTGCTCACTTATAGCTTCGAATCCTCAATTGTTAGCATTTGTACCATGCAACGGCAGAAAAACAGATATTTCTACTGAGTTGGGACATTGCTGTAGCAGTCCAGAGGTTGACCAACTCAGTCATTATCTCATTGTCATTCACAAATCAACATCATGCACAGATATCTTTAGATGTAGCTATCTAGGGTACTTGGAATTGTTCAAATTGTTAGGACTTAATTTCATGCAAAATGCAAGCCAGTGCAGTTTATCATGGCCGTGTAGCTATAATGCTCGTTGACACTGCTCCATGCATGTACCCTCCTTGTTTCTGAGTCTTTTCTGCCACTTTACCAAGGGTATTATAGAGCTGGTACTGTGTGTGTGTGTGTTGTGTGTGTGTGTGCGTGTGTGTGTGTGTGTGGCAGATTGGAGGGATTGGATCATGCGTGGTGAATCGACTCCCAAATAGTGGGAAGGTCAGTAGCTAACACGTTCCTCTTGAGAGTGTAGCTAGTGAGCTTGAGGTACAGTCTCTAGCACTTCTGGGTCGGTTGACTCATCTTCTTTGGGATGACCTTCCACCAGGCTCCTTAGCTAGCTATGTGGGCACTGCCCTGCGGCTGGTGGGGATACATCACCTCAGAGATGCCTTTGTAACAGCTGTGTCCGAGAATGTCACTGATTAGTCGGTGGCCAGTGTGGGAGTTTCAAAGGAGGCTCTGGATAGAGTCCGCCCAAATGGGCGTATGAGGAGGGAATAGATCAGTGGCCGTGGGCAGTATCGGAAAGCGATAGTCTCGCCGTGCTTAGCGCTGAAAAATGAAGTGGTACAAGGAGCGCGGAGACTGTACCAGAACGTAACCAGTACGTACTGGTCCAGTAGACCGTGATGTTACGGAACCGTGGTGTGTGTTAGCGATCAGATCCGTCTCGGAGTAGCTATTGCGCTATATAGCTGTCTGCAAACCGGGTGACCTGGTGCAGTAGCCCCACTGTTGTTCAGGATGGCAGCTGAGCTGAAACCTACTGGTTCTGACGGTAGCAAGGCCTTCAAACGGGGCCCTCCAGGGCCCGCCTCATCTATGGGAACAGAAGAAGGACGGATGAAGGGACTGAATTTCGCTCCACGCCCCACGGACCTCTTCATAGTGGCCACCCCCAAAGCAGGCACCACATGGCTGCAGCAGATGGTGCACCAGCTGAGGACAGGAGGAGACATGGAGTTTGCTGAAATAAGTCAGGTGATTCCTTTCCTGGAATTGGCTCACGACCTGGACCAGGACTTGCATGCTGAGCAGAAGGCCTTCCCGCGCTGCTACAAGACTCACTGCTGGTATGACCACTGTCCGAAGGGTGGGAGGTACATTGTGTGCCTACGAGAGCCGTGTGCTGTGGCATACAGCTTCTTCAAGTTTCTTAGTTGTTTGATTTTTCCACCGGAAGCAATTTCCATGGAAGAGTTCATTCGAATGTCCTGGCTTGCTCAAGGAGCCCCACAGAGCAAGATGCAGCATGCTTCTTATTTCCACCATCTTGCGAGCTGGTGGCCACACAGAAATGACCCAAATGTACTGCTCCTGTTCTATGAGGATATGAAGGAGGACCTGGAGAGTGCTGTTCGTGCTGTAGCCGAGTTCATGGGCATTCCTGATGAGGGACGCATCAAGGTTGCACAGGAGATGAGCACCTTTATCTTCATGAAACAACATGAAGACCAGTTCAACGACAACATAATGAAGAAAAAGTTGAATGAAGCCCATAGTGTGCCAAAGGATGCTGGTATGTCATCCAGCCAGGTCCGTGCGGGTTCTAGCTCAGAAGGTCAGAAAGCTCTATCAGAGGATATCCAGCGTGAGATCCAAGAGAAGTGGGAGACAGTGGTAGCCCCCGTGACTGGTTGTGGTACCTACCAAGAGCTGCGTAGAGCATGGAAGGAAGAAAAGAGCAAGCCAAAGTAACAGAATATATTGCTCGCTTTCATTTGCCTAGCTGTACTAGTGCTAGCTAATTAGCTACAGAATGTCAAGTATTTATACCATGCTGCTGTTTTATTATCTATGACAACAGAAAGCACTTGTAGCTATAGGGATATTCATCTGTTTTCGTCTGCCATATTAAATCGGACGCTGGATCTTTGCCGCAAAGCTGTCGATTCTCTCCATTCGTGGACCATGGTTTGGGCAGAGATATGTATATAACGGTCTACACCATAATAGAGCCGGATAGACTCATTCTTTCAGAATTAAGTTAATCCAGAAAATACAAAGTGGGCGAAGTAATCGTACGGAAGTCATGTAACTTCAGACTGCAGACGGTATGTCGCCAATTGCAAACACAAGCTACTGTTCTTACCTGCTGGGTACACATGTAATGTAACGTAATAACGCACATGCATGGATTCGATAATGCATGGGATAGCTCTGTGTCTGATTTATTGATGACCTAATCTCTTCCGCTTCCACATAACGGTGCTCACGAATTCCTTCGAAACGGCGGCTGTGAGCAGGGCTTGAGTGCATGGTAACGCGTGTACCCAGTAGATAAGAACGGTAGCTTGTGTTTGCAATTGGCGACATACCATCTGCAGTCTGAAGTTACATGACTTCCGTACGATTACTTCGCCCACTTTGTATTTCTGGATTAACTACTGAAAGAATGAGTCTATCCGGCTCTAGTGCGGCGTAGACTGTTACATATCTCTGCCCAAACCATGGTCCACGAATGGAGAGAATCGACAGCTTTACGGCAAAGATCCAGCATCCGATTTAATATGGCAGACGAAAACAGATGAACATCCCTATAGCTACAAGTGCTTTCTGTTGTCATAGATAATAAAACAGCAGCATGGTATAAATACTTGACATTCTGTAGCTAATTAGCTAGCACTAGTACAGCTAGGCAAATGAAAGCGAGCAATATATTCTTTCACTTTGGCTTGCTCTTTTCTTCCTTCCATGCTCTACGCAGCTCTTGGTAGGTACCACAACCAGTCACGGGAGCTACCACTGTCTCCCACTTCTCTTGGATCTCACGCTGGATATCCTCTGAGAGAGCTTTCTGACCTTCTGAGCTAGAACCCGCACGGACCTGGCTGGATGACACACCAGCATCCTTTGGCAAACCATGGGCTTCATTCAACTTTTTCTTCATTATGTTGTCGTTGAACTGGTCTTCATGTTGTTTCATGAAGGAAAAAGTGCTCATCTCCTGTGCAACCTTGATGCGTCCCTCATCAGCAATGCCCATGAACTCGGCTACAGCACGAACAGCACTCTCCAGATCCTCCTTCATATCCTCATAGAACAGGAGCAGTACATTTGGGTCATTTCTGTGTGGCCACCAGCTCGCAAGATGGTGGAAATAAGAAGCATTTTGCATCTTGCTCTTTGGGGCACCTTCAGCGAGCCAGGACATTCGAATGAACTCTTCCATGGAAATTGCTCCTGGTGGAAAAATCATGCCACTAAGAAACTTGAAGAAGCTGTATGCCACAGCACACGGCTCTCGTAGGCACACAATGTACCTCCCACCCTTCGGACAGTGGTCATACCAGCAGTGAGTCTTGTAGCAGCGCGGGAAGGCCTTCTGCTCAGCATGCAAGTCCTGGTCCAGGTCGTGAGCCATTTCCAGGAAAGGAATCACCTGACTTATTTCAGCAAATTCCATGTCTCCTCCTGTCCTCAGCTGGTGCACCATCTGCTGCAGCCATGTGGTGCCTGCTTTGGGGGTGGCCACTATGAAGAGGTCCGTGGGGCGTGGAGCGAAATTCAGTCCCTTCATCCGTCCTTCTTCTGTCTCCATAGATGGAGGGGGGCCTGGAGGGCCCCGTTTGAAGGCCTTGCTACCGTCAGAACCAGTAGGTTTCAGCTCAGCTGCCATCCTAAACAATAGTGGAGCTACTGTCACCCGGTTTGCAGACAGCTATATAGCGCAATAGCTACTCCGAGACGGATCCGATCGCTAATATACACCACGGTTCTGTAACATCACGGTCCACTGGACCAGTACGTACTGGTTACGTACTGGTACAGTGCGCCGCGCTCCTTGTACCACTTCACTTTTCAGCGCTAAGCACGGCGAGTCTATCGCTTTCCGGGGGTATAGCTAGCTGTCGCCACCGTAACTATAGTATGGTACAAAGGTATCTCTGAGGTGATGTATCCCCACCAGCCGCAGGGCAGTGCCCACATAGCTAGCTAAGGAGCCTGGTGGATGGTCATCCCAAAGAGGACGAGTCAACCGACCCAGAAGTGCTAGAGGCTGTACCTCAAGTTCTCTATATATAATTTTAGCAGCTATACACTCTCAAGTGGAATGTGTCAGCTAATGACCTCCCTATTTGGGAGTTGATTCACCAAGCATGATCCAATCCCTCCAATCTAACACACACACACACACACACACACACACAGCGCTAGCTCTATAATACCCTTGGTAAAGTGGCAGAAAAGACTCAGAAACAAGGAGGGTACATGCATGGAGCAGTGTCAACGAGCATTATAGCTACACGGCCATGATAAACTGCACTGGCTTGCATTTTGCATGAAATTAAGTCCTAACAATTTGAACAATTCCAAGTACCCTAGATAGCTACATCTAAAGATATCTGTGCATGATGTTGATTTGTGAATGACAATGAGATAATGACTGAGATGGTCAAATTCTGGACCACTATAGCTATGTCCCAACTCAGTAGAAATATGTTTTTCTGTTGTTGTACGGTACTTATGCTATAATATCTAAGGATTTGAAGCTATAAGTGAGCAGCTCATTGGGGTACATTCTGTCACTTTGGCTTGCTTTTTTCTTCCTTCCATGCTCTACGCAGCTCTTGGTAGGTATCACAACCAGTCACGGGGGCTACCACTGTCTCCCACTTCTCTTGGATCTCACGCTGGATATCCTCTGAGAGAGCTTTCTGACCTTCTGAGCTAGAACCCGCACGGACTTGGCTGGTTGGCAGACCAGCATCCTTTGGCAAACCATGGGCTTCATTCAACTTTCCTGTATTATGCTGACGTTGAACTGGTCTTCATGTTGTTTCATGAAGGAAAAAGTGCTCATTTCCAGTGCAACCTTGATGCGTCCCTCATCAGGAATGCCCATAAATTCGGCTACAGCACGAACAGCACTCTCCAGATCCTCCTTCATGTCCTCAAAGAACAGGAGCAGTACATTTGGGTCATTTCTGTGTGGCCACCAGCTTGCAAGATGGTGGAAATAAGAAGCATGCTGCATCTTGCTCTGTGGGGTACCTTGAGCAAGCCAGGACATTCGAATGAATTCTTCCATGGAAATTGCTCCTGGTGGAAAAATCAAACCCCTCCTAATAAACTTGAAGAAGCTGTATGCCACAGCACACGGCTCTCGTAGGCACACAATGTACCTCCCACCCTTCGGACAGTGGTCATACCAGCAGTGAGTCTTGTAGCAGCGCGGGAAGGCCTTCTGCTCAGCATGCAAGTCCTGGTCCAGGTCGTGAGCCATTTCCAGGAAAGGAATCACCTGACTTATTTCAGCAAATTCCATGTCTCCTCCTGTCCTCAGCTGGTGCACCATCTGCTGCAGCCATGTGGTGCCTGCTTTGGGGGTGGCCACTATGAAGAGGTCCGTGGGGCGTGGAGCGAAATTCAGTCCCTTCATCCGTCCTTCTTCTGTCTCCATAGATGGAGGGGGGCCTGGAGGGCCCCGTTTGATAGCTTTGCTACCGTCAGAACCAGTAGGTTTCAGCTCAGCTGCCATCCTGAACAACAGTGGAGCTACTGCACCAGGTCAACCGTTTGCATACAGCTACAGCGCAATAGCTACTCCGATATCGATTGATTGATTGATATATTATTATTTAAGTGCACCGTGTTGTATAATACAAACACTAGGGTGTCAGCCCCATGCAGCACTATAATATAATTAAATGTAACAGTGTCAAAAGAATCACAATGGGCATAGTTCTTTAAGGGCAGCTTGTCCTTTTCTGCCACATCCTCTGCAGCGCCTTCCGCACTCTTCCATCTTTGCATGCCTCCTCCAGTACCCATATCACCCTGTCATCATCCTTCATGCTCTCCCATCCCACCACTATCTCATTCATCAGCCTTGCCATTTCTCTCCTCTCTTCTGCCACAAATACACACCGGCACACAAAGTGCTTGACATCTTCCACTTCACCACTGTCACAGTTCTTACAAAGTCGTTCGCCCCTACTTAACCCACACCATCTGCCAGTTTCTACCCTTAATTCTGCTGTTCCCCCTCGTAGTTTCACCATCATCTTCCTTTGCATCTTACACTCTATCTCCACACACCGCGCCTTGCATTCAGCATCCATTAAACTCCCAATCACTTCCAGCTTTGGCCGTTCCCTAGCTGCTTCCCTCCATACTTCTCTCACTTCCCTCCATGCTATGTCCTTCAACACCTGCTTTACTTCTTTCAATGTCAACCCACTCACGGCCTCAGCATCTAACCCCTTCCATTTGAACCTCACCAAACTTTGTTGTAGCTCTTTCACCCACCGTACTTTACACCCTACTTCCAAGGCTTCAAGCATCACAACTTTCAATAACCTGCCATCAGTCATCCTCATTACCTGTACCCAGAACTCAATACTTCTCTTCATTGCCACCCATTTCATTGGTAGCATGTTCATCTCAAATTGCAGGGAGACCAAAGGGTGTAGTCTCCCCACCCCTAAAAAGATTCTTGCCGCCCGCATCTGCACATTTTCAACTGGCCCGAGTTGTGCTCCACAACCCCATACCTCTGCCCCATACAATAGCACAGACTCAACGAGAGATTCCATCAGCCTCACAAAGGTAGCTCCTCTCACTTCCCCCACAGTGGCCCTGCACCTTCTGAGCCAGTCACTTAGTGCTCTTGCTCCCGCCTGATATACATTTTTCGTACGTACGTACTGGTTACTTTCTGGTACAGTGCGCCGCGCTCTTTGTGCCACTTCATTATTCAGCGCTAAGCACGGCGAGTCAATCGTTTTCCGGGGCTATAGCTAGTTATCGCTGCGACCGCGACTAGTATAGCTAGTACAAAGGTATCTCTGAGAGGGTAAAGTGATCGGTTCTGTCGTTGTGTCGTTGTCCTTGTCGACACAAATTTCGGCCTATCTCAAACTTCGGAGCCCAAAATAGTAGGCAGCTACCTACGCATAGTGGATATCAATCAATCAATCAATCAATCAATGATACTAGAGTACATCATACCACACAGGCACTGGGACACAATGTGGGGGATACAGGAGTGGCTAGTCATCCTGCATTCCATCAGTACGCCACACTGATGAGCCCCAATCAGGGCGAAACAGCTGTCTGTGGCTCTTCCATCTTTGTAGGATGACTAGTAATGGGGGAGGGCGATTACTGGTTGCCATCAATAGGGCTCCGGCCCCCAGCCTCCTGAAACACTGCGGTGTAGAAGGCTGGTAGGCGTAATATCCAGTGATTAGCCCTTGTTCAATGTGGTCCAAAGTAGCACTTAACTACATGAGTCATGAACACATAACATAGTTATTGTTACTCATGAGCATTAACATTGGAGTTATATACTGGTACAATTGGATACTATACGTCGCAGGCAGCTATACTGCTTCTTGGTACTGTTCCACACTGTATGGTCATAGACTGTTCTGCCCAACATACAAAATAGAAATTCACCACTTACACTACGGTAGAAAAGCTATAGCTAGCTAGCTACACAGATCAGCTAGCTACACATAATATTATATCACAGGTCACTGCATTCTATTGTTACTTGTACTGTACTAACTCGCTATGTGTACAGTATGAACCCAGTGTCCATGTGTTTCATAGCTAGCATGTCATACATTATATACACTTAATGCTTTCATTCCTATCTCCTTGTTCACACTTTTGCTTCTATAGTGCTAGATAGCCGCGGTGTCAGTTACAAAATCTCACTACAGTTTGTACATGAATTGCACTGTGTATGTCATAGTATTACAATATAACCCGTAACTTTACGTATAAATTGGCGTGTAGCACAAAGAGTGTGGCTAGTAATTATAATGAGTACGAGCTGGTCAATGAAAGTGGTGGTTCTATCCATTCGGGCCAAATTCTCGAATGTCAACCACCTGCCCTGTGCCGACGTGGAAGAGATGATGACGGAGAGGGGACAGCGCGAGCTCCAGCTACTGGTAAACCCTTCTGTTTCGTGTCATGTTTTGTGTGCATCTTTACTGTTAGCCTTCGGTAGCTACACGCGAGTGTTGCAATAGTACTACGGCTGGGTGTACGTGAATTGTGTGCTGCACGACAGTGACTTCAAAGGACTCTAGTGCGTGTACAGAATGCCGTGTGGTGTTGCTAGTCATTGGGGGCGCTAGCTAGATGACCCTGTGGCCCTGGCCCTGGTCCTACTGTGTGTCACTAGATGACCCTGTGGCCCTGGTCCTGCTGTGTGTCACTAGATGCATGTAGCTACGTGGTACTGTCTGTCTTTGAAGGACACCCGTCAGAAGGAGGAGTTCCAAGTCAGCCATCTTCCTGGGGCACGCCATGTAGAGTTTGATGAGAGGAGTATCCCTGAGCTTGCTCAGTCCCTGGACCCTGCACGTCCTGGTGGGTGGGAGGGGCAGAGGGGGCGGAGTAGGTGGGTGTTGGGAGTGGGGTGTAGTGGGTGGGTTGGGTCATTCATGAAGTACATTCAAACGCTGAACAGTGACTCCAATATGAGAGCCACATTGGTATGACAAGTGTAGACAGTGACATGAGGTGCGTGTTGTAAGCCCCCCCCCCCCCCCCTTTGCAAGTGTGTGTCAACTTCAATTCCCCCTCTCCCTCACTTTCTCTCTCACACATACGCACAAAGTTGTATGCTACTGTACAGTGGGGTACAGGTCTTCAGTGGTGGCTGGTGAATTGGCTGAGTTCCTTAGGAGGCGTGGAGAGGCGGAGACCAGGGTATACAACATGGAGGGTGGCATATTTGAGTGGGCATGTCAAGGCCGAGACCTAGTGAAGCAAACTGATGGGGAGGAGTCAGTGGCAGGCAGTGTCCACCCCTACAATGGACTGTGGGGTAAACTGCTCCCCAGCAATCTCCGACACTCATCCCAACACGACCATCACTTGTGACAGCAGTAAAGTAGTACATACATATGCTATATATTACACATCTGTTGAATTGTATAAATTATTATGAAAAGAATATTATTTCATTTTTAAACCCATTGTATATGCATAATTCCAAAATTGTGAAAGGTGAAAATTTTTGGAAACTGAAAAGGACTTTGAGCAGGGAGGGGTGGATCATGTTAATCTAGAGGAGCTCCTCGCACAGCACCACAGAAGGTAGCTCTCCGGGACACCCCTCCGATCTGCTGTTGTTGCTGGACCACAGTTTGCTTGTGTTTGAGGTACAGGCGGTCCACGTCTGTAGGTGAGATGGCAAACTTGAGGGCCTCGGGTAGGAGGAGGTCCTCGTGTGACTCAAAGATGGTAAGGTGACGCAACTTCTGGGAGATTTCATAAAACCTGCAATGCAGAGGGGAGCAAGAATTAACCATCAGCTTGTACACATTTACAAAACACGCAGCGTAGCCCTGGTGCTCAGGGAACACGCAGCGTACCCCTGGTGCTCAGGGAACACGCAGCGTACCCCTGGTGTGCTCAGGGAACACGCAGCGTACCCCTGGTGTGCTCAGGGAACACGCAGCGTACCCCTGGTGTGCTCAGGGAACATGCAGCGTACCCCTGGTGTGCTCAGGGAACACGCAGCGTACCCCTGGTGTGCTCAGGGAACACGCAGCGTACCCCTGGTGTGCTCAGGGAACACGCAGCGTACCCCTGGTGTGCTCAGGGAACACGCAGCGTACCCCTGGTGTGCTCAGGGAACACGCAGTGTACCCCTGGTGCTCAGGGAACACGCAGCGTACCCCTGGTGCTCAGGGAACACGCAGCGTACCCCTGGTGCTCAGGGAAGTTTCCACATGAAAATAACATTCGTGTATCAAGTGCAAGAATGCAATTAAACTCCGGAGCATCAATCACACTCATGCCCATGTCCTGGGATGCTGCACCAATTGTCCATATAGCCTCCTTGTCCCAAAGCACCATGGTCACCTTGACACTCACTCCTTTGTCTGTTCCCTTTGCTTCCGCTTGCCAAAGGACAGTTTGAGAAGAGCAAGGGCCACTCTGAATTTCACAGGACTGCCCTCACACAGGAACATGTCCCATATTCGCAGCACACATGACCAGGGGAGTGTTCTGGAGGTGGAGTCAGAGATGAATGACCAGGGCCTCCCCCCACACAGTCCATCCACCACAGTTCAACTCACCTGGTGAACAACATGATAAACCAGTCACAGCAGAACACCTGAGCATCGTAGTGAGCTGCTTGCAAGAAGGAGCTCACATCAGGGAGGTACTGTCTGAGGAAGTCCTCCAGGATACAGGTGTCCACCTTGTACCCTGGCCTGCCAGTAACAAAGTATTCAGGGACGTAGTGGTCAAGGAGCTGTACCAGGCACCAGAAGGCATCCTGTAGGAAGAGTCAGAGTCAACCAGGTCATGTGACTGTCACATGTCACATGTTTTATGATGTCACAAGTCATGTGATGCTCATGTGATGCTCACCTCTGCTGGCATGACGAGGAGCAGTGTTGCAGCAAGGAAAGACATGCCCTGTGCCAAATGAGGTGAGAGGCATGCACCATGCAGGTGAGTTACATGCAGCCATGGAGGCAGTGCACTTTATTAAGTATGCTCACACTCATGAAGCCAATCTCCTTCCGGTGTACACAGAATGCTTTTAAGACCTTACACAGATCATCTCTCCTGTGGGTGATGAGGAAGTCACTATGAGGAGTAGCCCATAGTGAGTGCAGTGAGGGCTGCCCTACCCTTGGGGTGACTGGAAAAATTCGTGGTTGTTGAAGGTACGGACTGAGTCCAATTGAATGCACTTCCAGTCTAAGTCACTGCACTCTGAGGATAACAACTCCTACACATGACAATGTCACATGACTATCACATGAAGTCACATGATTAGCAGAAATGTTACATGACACAAGTGATACCCTAGGTATCGGTGTTGTTGACTCACCTGGTAGGTGGTGGTTGTCTGAGAGCGGGCTTTAGCAGCCCCACAGAGGTGCAACCAAACCTGGTGTCGCAGTGAGGACGGGATGCCTTTACGGCAGAGCTGTTGGATCTGAACCATACATGGTCCCAGAGCAGTGCAAAGACAGATGGATAAGGAGGAGGCAACTGAGGCACATAAGCTGAGTTCAATGTTAACATGGACTATACAAGTACAGGTACGAATATTAATGCAACTGCCTAGCTACTTACATCAAGCATACATGGTGTATAAGCCATGGAAAGGGTAACTCAAGATTGAGGAATACATCAACAACATTTGTGACAAGTGCCATCCTAGACACTTCAGCTACCTTCAAAGGCTTTCTGCTTGCCCATCCATCCCAGTTGCTCAGCACCGCCAGCCACCGTCTTTCTCTCTCCCTAACGACATTCAGCGGCACCTCGACATAACTGTAGTAACGTGGAGAGGTAGAACAAGTACTGGTCCTGGACTATCCCCATGTTCACGTCTATAGCAGCTTCGCACACACACAGAGAGAGAGAGCACCCAACGCTCAAAGGAAGTTGTGGAATCACGCGCAGACTTGATATATGACCTTTGTGTACCAACATCACGAGCTCGAGGTTGCCCTCGGCCAGCACCCCGCCAGCCCGCCCTGCTCACTAGTATGTGTCGTTCTCTGCTCCTTCATGGATGAACCCGAAGCGGTCCTTCTTCTTTTCACAACCCGGCTCGGTGGGACTCTCCAGCGCCGCAGCCATGTCTATTAGTCGGGTGACTAGCTCAATATGTAAAGAGTACTATTAGCAGCAAAGCCATTGTGCAAGCAATTAGATCACTACGGCGACCGAAACCTTACACACGCAGTCAAGGCGACAGCGCCCAGACACTTGCCGACGTAAGCTGTCTAACAGCACACGCAAGTGGTGCGAATAGAAACCGAAGCAACTGGTGAGCCGCTAAACAATAACGCGTCGTGCTAGGTGTTGCACCAAAGGTATTTTCCTAGTCCGCCAACTGTCCATGACACGATTACACGTGCGGTCGAAGCGGCTTCTCGACTCAAGAGTAACCGCGCTAATGTATGGCTTCAGTGCGATAATAGCCGTCTAGCTCCATTCAGATCGGGTTCCCCTGAATATAATTATGGAGGGACCCAATCACTATATTAGTGCACCTACACCCGGGGGGGGGTCATGCTGCGAGAAGTTGATTGACAACAGGCACACTCAGACCAAACTGAGCCGTCACATCACAGCACTTCAGAGAACATGTCAGAAGAAATGGACAGTTCGGTGGCATTGGAGTGCTTGCTAAGATCCAGGGGGTCTAGGGGGATCGAGAACTCCCTCAGACAGGAGGTGGGCCCTAACACCTGGCTGAGGGCAGTGGTCCATCGTACTTTTTCCTCTGACATGAGCAGGAGGGGCTGGGAGCTCAAGGAGGGACCTCCTGGGTGCTTTAGAACAAAGCACTGGCTTGCTTTGGACTGGAGGACAGGGGGGAGGTCCTGTTGTGAGGGACACGCCTCCAGATAGGTGGGCACTGTGAGGCTATACACCAGCAGAGGTCTCTCCCTCCTCATGGCTAACTCTGTTGTGAACAATCTGACTGCATCAGGTGTCAGGACAGCCCAGCGCTGAGACACCTCTCGCCCCGGGCCCCCACGAGCACTGCAGGGGGGAGGGACCTCACCTTCACCTCACCCTGTCATACGTTAAGCCACACCCACCTTGCTTACCTGTACATGTGGACCCATCCTTGCTGCAGTGAGCGGGGAGGCATCTTGTCAGCCTTGTCTGCTTCATCTGAACTGGAAGAGACCATCTTGTCAGCCTTGATCCGTTTTGGTGGTGGATTGTCATCAGAGTACTCGGCCAGTGACGGCGGTAGCCCACAGTTGTCAGGTGTCAGTTTAGCACATTTATTGTGATAGACGTTCTTACAATCTGCAGAGCCAGGGTGGGAAGGGAGGGCTGAGGTCAGTGTAAGAGAAGGAAACAGTCTTCTGGTAAAGTGGGACTCACAGGTGCACTTTGAGTAACGATTGCCACGTTGAATTGGCGCTTTGCAGTGCGTACATTTAGCAGAACGGAGTGTCCCATGCTGAGAAGAGAACCTGCAACACACACACACACACACACACACACACACACACACACACACACACACACACACACACACACACACACACACACACACACACACACAGATGAACAAGTACACAATGTTACAGTATACAGTACACACATGGTCACTGAATACAATATACACTCAGTTTCCAAATTTGCATACATACTTGTGTGGTATGCTGTGGGCAATGACTGGAGCTGGCATTGAACGCTTATCAGCAGTGACAACGCCTCGTGGTGACCTTTTGACCCCTGCATACACATCAGTGCCCACCACTTCCTCTGAGCTGCTTCCCATTCCCATGTCAGATTGAATTGATATGTAGGAGCTGGAAAGTGAAGGGAGTGCAAAAGAGCTGTTTGATTGTGGGGGCTTCCTCAAGGAGTACTTGCTCTGAGGTGAAGTAGGTAGCGATGATGCAATCGATAAAGAGTCTGCTGTGGCCATGCTGTCCTGGCTGACTACCCCTGGAGATTTCCGGAACTTCTTCAAAAAACTTCCACTCCGTCTAACAGATCCAGTGGGTGTGGTTGTCGAGGTACTGGTTCCTAAGTTAGAGGAACAGCAGCAGTCACAGCGTACCACCACCTTATGGTGCCCCATGCATGACCCCACCCACTAACCACCCGGTGACGGCTTGCTCCGTATAATTCCCCTGAGCGCCCTCCACTCCTCAACCTCCCTCTCTGGGTCCCGCCCACGGCGAATAATCTTCTTCAGTCGCTACACAACAGAAAAGACTGAGTGTGTCACTGTTTGTGCTGTCAGGTGGGAACTCTGCTGTCTCACCTTTGTGATGCCGTGTCCTTTAGTAGGTGTGCGTGGGTGGATGGCAAGCTCAATCAACTTGCTCTGCTGGGCGATGGTGGTCTGAAGGCGGTACTCCTGCTCCTTCTTGGCATCCAGCAGCTCCTGCAGCTGCTCCTGCTGTGCCCGACCTGTGGCCGCCAGTTGCTGCACCTCTGAGGACTGCTCCTCGGCTGTCTTGGTCAGCTTCAGGTGGGAGGCCTTTAGCATGTTGAGCTCTCGACGAGTGTCAGTCAGCTGGAAGGGAGGACAGGTCGTGACCATGTCTCAAGTCCACATCACATACTGCACATACACACAGACCAACACTACGTATGTATGCCCCACTGGAGTCAGTGAGGGACACAGTGGGACAAGATGATTGTAATGCCTTGTGATGCAGGCGGCTGCAGAGGCCGACAGGACACACACTAGGACTAATACTTCACATGGTGACTGACCTGCAAAGAAATCAGCAACTTGCTCCCCCTACGGACCCACCCACCTCTCTACTGGCGGTGCAGGCCTCTTGTGTGGCTTGCACCAATCTAGTTCTAACATCTTGCAGCTCTGTCTGCAGTTCTGCCTTTGCTTGCTCCAGCTCAGTGATGCGCTGACTGTACTGCTCAGCCAGACCTTTCTGCCGAAATAGGTTCTCCTGAAAGCGCTTCACCTCCTCACTGTGGATAGTGGCACTCTTCTGAAACATAGCCAGTGAACGATCATTCTGCTCTTCCACTTCGACTCTGTGGTGGAGCAAACTGAACTCTATCAACATCCCCCACTCAACCCATCAAATCCTCCCTCCCTCACACCTCACCTGAGGGACCTCTCCTTCTCCAGCAGAGTAGATGTCTCCTCCAGTCTGCTCTGTGCCTCACCCAACTCAGTCTGAAGCACTTCCTTGTCTTCTGACCACTTGCCCTCCTTGCTACTCCACTCTTCACATAGAGCCTGGAGGTCCTCCAGCTGGCTGGTGGCAGCTTGCAGCTGCTCTTCAGCAAGGTCCGACTTCTGCACACACACACACACACACACACACACACACACACACACACACACACACACACACACACACACACACACACACACACACACACACACACACACACACACACACACACACAGTATAGAGGAGTGGGTCAACCAGGCTCCAAGGCACATGCAACAGCCAACCAATGACTCACCAGCTTGCATGCCTGCAGCTCAAGACGCAACTGACACTCGCTCTCTTGAGCTTTGTTGGAGTCAGCTCTGGCCACTGCATGTGCCTCCTTCAGCACAGACACGCGTCTCTCAAGGGACTGCAGAGACACCCAGAGTGAATACACCCAGTCTGTTCCACAGCACAAACACAGACCCACCTGTTTATCAGCCGAGATTTCCTGCATTACACTTTCCTGGGCATCAAGTTTCCGCTTGAGATCTGTCACTTGCTACAATTATGTGGTAGTCACATGACAGTCACATGACCAACAGTACGTGCCATGAACACATTGTACCTCAATGCTTTTGCTGCTGTCCTCCTTCATATTCTGAAGATGGTTCTGACAAGGCAAACAAACACACATGCAAACCTTGGCAACCTTGTATGTAGTATGCATACACAGACACACACACGCACACACCTTCATCTGCTCCGCTGCGCTCTCTAACTGTTTGATGGAGTCTTTCAGCTGCTGTATCTCTTCTCTTGCTTCTGACATCGCCTCTCTCTCCCTCTCCAGCAAACCTTTCAGGGACAGTGTGTCCTCTGTGGAGTCACTGGCCAGCTTCCTCTCACTGCTGAGCTGCTCCATCAGAGAACTGTTCTCTTCTTTAAGACACACCACTGTTGCTTGCAGAGCTTGCGTCATCTCACTGCACACAAAGGAAAATAGCCTGCATGTATTAAATGTCAACTTCACAAACAGCACATTACCAGGTAACTTGCAGATCTGGCTCTCAGCTAAGTATTGTTACTATTCAGTAATGAACCAGTAGTCTGTTATACACAAGTACAGGGTTATACACCAGGGTTGTGTATAAACCATTACAGTGTTATATGTAGTAACAACAGTGTGGCGCGTTATACACCTACTGGTGTTGCACGTACACAAGTGTTGTGTTAAAAACCTACTGCTGCTGTACACCCACTTAGGGTAATCAGCTGCCTAGTGCCTACACACAAAAACTGCAAATACCCTACCTAGGTAGGTAGGTAGGTAGCCACATTATAGACTGAAGGTATCACTAGCACTTCAGCTTATACACACCTCTCCCCCTCTTTCAAGCTTGCTGCCTCCTTGTTCACAGCCTCACAGGACTTCAACCTGTTCTCCAACACCTGCAGTTCTGTCTTCAGTTGCGACACTTCCTGCAGAGCAATGCATTATTCCTCTCACACAGCGCAGTGTCTGACCCCCCCCCCCCCCCCCCCCCCAATCCTGTCCAACGCACCAGCTGGTGAGTCTGCTGGATGGTTGCCTTCTCCGCTGTTTGCTGCTGGAGGGCAAACTGCAACTCCTTCAGCTCTGATTCTCCACTGGAGAACTTCACCTCCCAGTGAGCCACCTTCTTCAGCAGGTCTCTCGTCTCTCCCTCCAACAGCTGGGCTGCCTCCCTTGCTTTCTCCAGCTCGGCTGATAACTGGAGAAACACATGCAGTAGTACAGCTCCCTGAACGCACCACGTTGGTCTGGTGGGAACAGTCCCGCCCCATGTGCGTACGTACCTGCTCCTCCCCAGCGGACCGCAATCGCTCCTCAATGCTATCGCTCTCCATCCTCCTCCTCCAGTCCTGGCACGTGTACAATGTCTCATCACCGTTCACAAGCACTGCTACATCATACCACATGTCAGTGAGGACAACAACTGCTCACCTCCTCTCGTTGAGCAGCCTGCTCTGTCTCCAGTTCCCTCACCCGCTCCTCCAAAATGTCCTTCTCCCTCAGAGTTGCATTTAGCTGCTCCTGAAGGTCCTTTGTCTTGTTCTCAGACTCCTTAAAGGACTGACAACACCAGGACAACTCTAGCATTCACCAGCCCCACCCCACACCTCCCACCTCAACAGGTCCTACCTGCATGATCTTGTTCTGCATGGCCACCAGGTCCTTCCGCTTCTGTTCCTTCAGCTGCACAACCACAGACAACCAGCACAACCCATCACACACACACACACACACACACACACACACACACACACACACACACACACACACACACACACACACACACAACACTGAGCTGTACCTCAGCCACTTTCTTCTGCATTTGGCTGACACGACTGTTTGCTTGCTCTGTCTCCTTCATCTGCTGCTTCAGAGCTCTCTGGAGTGTGTCTACCCGCACACCGGTGTCCTTCTGCTCCTGCTCAGCATGGACAAGGGCTTTCTGGTACTGGCCAATGTTCTCCCTGTGCATTACGCACATACACACAATTACACAACTAATCAACACAGCAGACAAGACAAGGTTGGAGGAGACCTCCCTCAAAGGGTGAGCACCTTGACTTAGCATCCTTGAGGTCGGCTATCTTGTGGTGGTACTCACGTACCTCAGCCAACAGCTGCAGAGTGCGGGCCTCTGTGCTCTGACGCTCAGAACGCTCGATCTGCAGAGCTCTCTGTAGCTCCTGACAACACACCAAGTGCACAAGATGAATGTGGTCTGGGAGGCAGTGCATGATGCACAGAGCACCCACCTCCAGCTCAGACTGTTTGATGACCTGCTCCTGCTGGAGGACACGGTGTGACTCCTCCACCTTGCTCAAGGTCTCCTCCCGTGATTTCAGTATCTCTCTCACCTCTGAGATCATGGCTGACAGCTCTGCCTCTGATGTCTCCAGAGTGGACTCAAAGAGAGAGGCCTCACTTGACAGAGGCCTGGACATGGCGCAAGAGACACCAGTTCACATCTAGAGTATTGATGTCATGGCAACCAGCACCCCACCCACCTGACCACGCCCCCTCCGATAGACTCCATCTGCTCTACACTTGGGAAGTTGCCCAGTGGGCGGGTGAAGGTGAAGCCAATAAAAGGCAAATCTTTCCCAGAGAATCCACTTGTCCGGTTGCTATGGCGATCAGCAGGCAGCCCGGGTCGGTTGCTAGGCTCAGGTGGCTCAAAGTTGGAAGTGTCATCCTGCCCACTGGCCTTGGGGACCAGTGGTGGGGGCACTGCAGTGGGGACAGACACGTGGACCATCAACTACTGCGACTTAGCCTGCCAGATGCACCAGGAGTCCCCCCCCCCTCCCCCCCTGTAATTTTAAGAATGATGTTAATACATACAATTACAACTACCCCCCCCCCCCCACCCACACACACACACCACTTGATCACTACAGTATCAGGCAAACATTAGAAGTGTCTGTTTTGCTGTGTGAACAGTGGATCAGATGGAGGGGACTACTAGCAGGGAAGCACTGTAGCTTAGCATGGCAGACAGCTTCCCTTTGCCTCTGCAGGGATGGGCCAGCCTGTAATTCAATAGCCAACTCAATATTGGCTACAGTCATCCAATTATGTAGCATTGTGTGTGATGGTGCGGTGCTCACTCGAGGGCAGGCTGGTCCAAGGTACCTCTTGAAAGTAGGCAAACTGCTTTATTTCCTCAAAGCCTGGCCTCTCCTCCTGTGAACTGAGGAGGTGTGTGAAGAGATCCTTGACCTCTGGACTCAGCTCCACCTCCTCCGGGAACTGTAGCCCTTTGCGGAAGGCCATGATATTGGCGTACGTTTGTGCTGTAGTGTCTCCCTCGAAGGGTGTGACGCCAACAAGGAGTTCGTAGCCAATGATGCCCAGTGACCACCAGTCACAGCACACGCCATACTGGGCAGAGGAGGAGGGGCTGTCCAGGGAGGTGAGGACTTCAGGAGCAATGTATTCTGGTGTGCCCACAGGGAGGGCCGCATTGGACTACAGGAGAGGGAGGGAAGGGGGGGAGGGGAGGGGGAGGGAGGGGAGGTTGGCTGCTAACGGCTAAACGAGCTTGCTGCTTTAGGAAGTCCTTGCCACTGGCTGTGGAATATTGCATTCGACAGCTGGTTGGGCAAGTACGGGGCAACATGTGTAGGAGTCAACAGTACTGGTGGAATCAGAGACAGCAAGCAAGCATGCTCCCCACAGCTCCCCACAGCTCACCACAACTCCCCCAGTGAGTCGTGCAGCTGAGCCAAAGTCTACTAGCTTAATATGCCCAGTCACCGAAATTAGCACATTCTCTGGTTTCACGTCCCTGCAGTGAGATGAGAGGTTGAAGGAGAGACGTCACATCGTGGCGCCTCAGGGTGTGGGCACACTGAACCCACCTGTGGACAAAGCCCAGCTGGTGCAGGTCATTGAGCCCAGCAGCCACCTCGGCCAAGTAGAACTGCACTCCTGGCTCATCCAGGATCTCAGGGGAGCGCTCCATTACTCCCAGCAGGTCCCCACCCACGTGGAACTCCATAACGAGATACAGACAGAGTGGGTCTTGAAAGGCATAGACCAGTGAAGTCAGCCAAGTGCTGCAGCTCCAAGCCATGATGTCCCGCTCCTCCTGGAAGAAGGCTGCCTGCAAACACACACACACACACACACACACACACACACACACACACACACACACACAGCACTGAGCAGCCTGTTACACTGAGCACATGTCCATCACATCAGTCGCATAAATCAGCGCACACCACACCACAAAGGGTAAAGTAGGGCAATTGGAACAAACACACTATCTTGGCATAAACACACCATTTTGTATAACAATTCTAATGGAATAGACGAGGAAGGGAAAATTGCCACCAGCTGGTATTGAACCCAGGACAACTTAGCCCTATCGTGGGGTTTCAACAGCCCAAGCCAGTCAACCCTGACGTGACAATTCACCCTTCCTCACCTTCCATCAGAATTGTTACAACCAACTCATCTAACTTACGTACGTACATATAACTACATATGCATCTCACTATACGGCACAGGTCAGTGCCCCCCCCCCCCCCCCCTCCTCCTCCTCACATCAGATTGCTTGAGAATATCCTCCTTCTTCATCACCTTCATGGCAAGGACCTGTCCGCTGCTCCGTTCACTCACCACCCGCACCTCCCCAAAGTGACCCCGCCCCACCACACCCTTCAACACAAAGTCATCCACACTGACACGGAGGGACCGCAACTCCTGCACAACGCCCTTGTCTGCATTGAGGAGCAGGAGAGACGAGGTAATGCAATAGGGTTTACAAGGACACCTACACACATTGTTGACTCATTTAAACCTGACGGTCATTCAATAACACTAGCTGATGGTTCACATACACACACCCACACACGTTTGGGGGGATGACCCGCAGCAATGGCCGACGTGTGTTTGTTACCACCCACACTTCAGCGGCCTTCCTGCGTGCACTCACATTTGTCCACAAACCGAGCGACTTGCTTGTCCTTGGACAGTCGCGGCGAGGAGCACTCCTCGTACAGTGCAAGCAAACAGTCCACCAGTGTATCGTAGTGCGCCTGGGATAGACCAGAGTGAACAGTGAGGCCTTCTCCTCGGCCAAGGGCCGCGTCCTTCATCATCGACATCCGTTTCCCCAAAGGGACAGAGGGATCGGACTGAGATCGCTCCTTCGACATCGCGAAGAAAGATACCGTGCCGCACGAGCTCCCTTCGGCTTCGCGCGCTCCGGGATTAAGTCACGTGCTATGACGTAATACTAATGGCCGCCAGTTAAAAAGATGGTGGGTTTCCTGGCTATTCTTCTTTTACATCTACTTCTTGTGACGTTTGTGGTATAACTTAGGTATTTAATGTTAGCATTAGTTCCTCCCTCCCTCACTGAAGTAGTAGCACACATCATCTTGAACGTGTCCTATGCGCATTGTAATTTGTCAGGTGTGCTGTGAGTTTACCACTCTGTTAACATACCTTGCTCCTGGCCTCCCTGCAGGACGTATTCTTGACAGTGAGGAGGAAGAAGCTTACCCTTTTCCTGGACGCTAAGGAGACCACCTCTGTCCTACAACTGAAGCAGATAATTCAGGGCATTACCAGGCGCAAGGCTGAGGACATGAAGCTGTTGCGCATTGGCAGCAATGAACCCCTGGACGATAAGAAGTCCCTAGTGGAGTGTGGCTATGACTCACAGAGCTGCAGGGCACAGGACCCCCAGACCATTGGCTTAGTGTACAGAACTGAAGGTGAGCTTCGCTGTGTGTGATAACTCAGGCCTGCAATGTCATATCCTTCACCAGTGAGTCTCCTGTTACACTGCTGTCTGTCTTTCTCAGATGGAGAAGACTTTGAGGAGCTGGATGTTGAGGCGTACTCCTCTCCCCCTGATCTCCCAGATGTGATGAAGGAGCATCAGGATCCGTTGGGAGCTGGGCATGAAGGGATGTGATGTTTGCCATATATGGCACACTGTGTGACACCTCACCTTGTCTTCGCTGTGTTCATAGCTCATGCACTCACACTGCTTGCTGTGTACCTCACTGCACCACAACACTACACAAACTGTACCAATTTAAACTCATATATATACACGCATACAGACTAGTGATTCAATAGAATAATTTTACAGAAGTCGTAAAATGGGAAAGTGCCTGTGAGCAGTGAAGTCACATCTCAGTGGTGTGTCAGTTGTTCTGTGTCGGCCAGTGGAAGCAAGGTTACAGACCACAATGTTGGTCTTTAGCACTGTCAGGAGTTGCTTTACCTCGGCGGACTGAGGAGAGATCCCTTCCATGACGTTCTTGGCAGTGGAAAACCCCTTATTAGCTTGGACAAAGAAGTTGATGTGTTTGCTGTGGTAGCCTGCCATTGCTAGTGCTCGCTGGTACTCCATGTGCGAAAGGGGCTGAGGTGTTGCCACAGCGTTAAAGGGCTCAAATCGATGCCGGTAGCACAGCTCTTCGTTGGAGAACTGTGCTCCAAGTGTCGGCACTTTCTTGTCCGCAGCACATGCCTCCATGGCACGCATCAGACCAGAGCACACCAGCTTCTTAGCAGAGGTGAGGGAGAGCTCCCTCTCCAGCTCCTTGTGTTGGCTGGTCTTCTTCCGGCGGGCCTTCTGTTTGCCACTTTTGCTTGCCAGTGCAAGATCTGAACGCATCTGACGAGCAGCCTTGAGGCTATTGCTCTGCCACCAGTAAATGTAATCCAAGTACCAGACTGCCCTGTGGATCTCGGGCACAGAGTACAGCTCAAACTCAAACCCCACATGGATGTAGTCCTCCATCAGTTTCAAGATGTGGTAGAGCAGCCAGCAGCCGTAGACAGTGCTGTGTCGGCGCTGTGGGTCAACCTTCTGTGCTAGCTGATCGAGGACCAGGTCCATGCTGTCAATGTCCAGCTGTAGCTCACCCAGCATGTCCAGGCAGACAGCAATCAGTTCCTGGTGGCGCGACCTGTGTTCACAGTACAGCAGGACACGCTCTTTGATGGCAGGCAGGCACTGAGGAATCATCTTGTCTATAACCTCCCGTGCCTTGTCAGAGATACCCAGAGGAGTCTTGGGGTTGAGGGAGGAGGGGTTGTTGAAGTGCCGCATATCCTGACGGACAAGGTGCTCAAGTAGTGAGGTGCCTTCGTGTGGAGACGCAAACAACACCTCCAATGCTAGCTTGAGGTAGGACCGCACCACCACAGTTCGGATGTTGGGCATTGAGCACGTCGCCATCATAGTGTGGAGGATCTCACGCAAAGAAGCAAGCTCAACCACCTGCAGGACCATCTGTAATCCCTCCATGAAATTACTCGTGTATGCCAAGCTCTCCGCAGAGCTCATCTGCACAACGTGGCGCGGTGAGGGAGGCAGGACTAGGTTGTTAAGGGCAGCATGGAAGCCATAATGCAGTCGCTCTTCCTCATTGTGCCAAACTGCTCGTAATGACACTGTTTCTTCCATCTCCTTGAGGGCCTTACAGCACTGCTCCAGCCCTGCCCGGAGCTGCTCTCTGCCTGCACTGCTCCTCCTAACTGTCTCCGCTGGCGGCATACCCATTAGCACAGACAGGAGGTGCCGCCAGAAGCGGTAGTGGCCAAGAAGTGCTCTCTGGACGCCAACACTGCCGTGGTCTGCTGCTGCTGTTGCCTGTCCCTCACCACGCAGGATCTTCTTGATGCTCTGCTGCAGACTGTCTTCCTGCTCCTTGACAGCTGCAACAACCTTCTCTACTGAAGGACGGCCTTCCTTTGCCCCTACCCCAATTGTCAGGCACTGGTGATCATCGTCAACATACACCTTGGCCTGCTGAAGGGCTGTGCGCATGAGCTCCACTGCACTGCCCACCGCCCACAACAGGCTGCGCACACCGCTGTGACGCACTCGGGATGTATCATGCAGATAGATGCATGTGTACACCGTCTGTGCCAGGGTGTGACCACTGAGCCACGTGGTCACCAGAGCCAGCAGCTCATCCGCCACTCCCAACGCCTCCTCCTTGGTGAAGTGCTCCAACTCTACACGACCCTCAAGTGCTTCTTGCGCTGTGAGGAGTGGAGTGGAGGAACAGGCGCCACGCATGTTGAGGTCCATGCGCGGCTCCATAAACTCCACCGCAGCCATCGCTTCGCCCAAACAGAAGTAAGGGTCGTGTACCAGTTCGCCCAAGGCCAGGACTTGGCAGCTCTCCTGGAAACGTGCCGTTATATCACGCCACTCCGAGCTACTTTCGGAGCTATCCTCACGTTGCTTACACGATCGTTCATCGCATGATGCCTCTTCATGGTCTTGCGCATTGCAAATGTCCTCTACCTCGTCTGAATCCTTCTCCTTCGTGGGTGTCCCGCTTTCGGGGCAGTCGGCCATTTTGGAACACGTGTAAGGATGCAACGTCAGAGGGAATTTCCCTTCATCTCGCGTGCACACGCGTACTGGTCCAGCATGGACGCGAAGAGGCAGCAGGAGTTGTTCTCCGAGATGGAGGTGGACATGATGACCGACCTGTACAACAGGTGCGTGTTTGGACAGTGCACAGAATATACAGTGGTGACCCCTTCCCCTCCCTCTTCAGACTGGCCACCTCCTGTCAAAAGAAGTGTATCCCACCTCGTTACCATGACGGTGACCTGAGCAAAGGAGAGGCTATCTGCCTTGACAGGTGCGTTGGGAAGTTCATGGAGATTCATGACAAGGTGGGAAAGAAGCTGACAGAGATGTACATGCAGGACGAGGCACTTGCCAAACAGATGCAACAAACCAAGTGACTCATGAACCAAACGCATGCACACACACACACACTGCTTGCTAATATCACATGACATGCTCAGCAAATGATAAAAGTGATAACTATACATTACACATGCAACATAAGATAAGTTGTGTGTATCAGTTGGTGGGTTACAGGAAGTACTCAGGCATGGGTTTCTTGGTGGGCTCCCCTCGTACTTCCTGAACAAACAGACAGAGATACATGTACAGACAGACGAAAGGAATGCTTCATGCATGTCTGCACACACCCCATGTTCACCACCAAACAACTCACATTTGGTGCTGCCTCAAACATGTTAAAGTCTTCATTCAAATGTTCGTCCAACTCCAAAATGGCTGCCACATTGCCACAGCGGTAGCAGTAGTTTGGGGCAGACCACACAGTCAGTACTGTCTTGTTGAAGTGCCACTTGTAGCCCTCCATCACCAGCTGGTGAGCACGGCAGATCATCTTTATTGCATTCGTCTCGTTGAACTTGGTCACTACGTCGGACCCAAAGAGGTACCCCGCCCCCCGGGGACTCACACCCCACTCGGCCACTTCTTCAGGGTCGGACCATAGCAAGTCACACATTGGGCCGTCGTGCGGGACCTCCTGTTTGCGGTCAATGGTCCTGATCTGGTCTATGGTGTTGATGGACGGTGACAACCCTCCATGGACACAGAATATCTGCACAGACAAAGCACAGCAGCTCACACATGCACACTGCAGGCAGCACACACACATGCACACTGCAGACAGCACACACACACATGCACACTGCAGACAGCACACACACACATGCACACTGCAGGCAGCACACACACATGCACACTGCAGGCAGCACACACACACATGCACACTGCAGGCAGCACACACACACATGCACACTGCAGGCAGCACACACACACATGCACACTGCAGACAGCACACACACACATGCACACTGCAGGCAGCACACACACACATGCACACTGCAGACAGCACACACACACATGCACACTGCAGGCAGCACACACACACATGCACACTGCAGACACCACACACACATGCACACTGCAGACACCACACACACATGCACACTGCAGACACCACACACACACATGCACACTGCAGGCAGCACACACACATGCACACTGCAGACACCACACACACATGCACACTGCAGACAGCAGACACCACACACACACATGCACACTGCAGGCAGCACACACCACACACACATGCACACTGCAGACACTACACACCACACACACATGCACACTGCAGGCAGCACACACCACACACACATGCACACTGCAGGCAGCACACACCACACACACATGCACACTGCAGACACTACACACCACACACACATGCACACTGCAGGCAGCACACACCACACACACATGCACACTGCAGGCAGCACACACCACACACACATGCACACTGCAGGCAGCACACACCACACACACATGCACACTGCAGGCAGCACACACCACACACACATGCACACTGCAGGCAGCACACACCACACACACATGCACACTGCAGGCAGCACACACCACACACACATGCACACTGTCACTGGTCCATCACTCACCTTCCCGTCGACTATAGCAGAGAGACTGAGGTAGTCAAACACCTCAGTGCAGTAGCGCCACACATTGACTGAGCCATACTTGCGCTTGCACTCGTCATAGAAGCCATACACTTGGGTGATCTGCCGGCTCTCATGGTTTCCCCGAATCAAGTAGATGCGGTCTGGGTAGCGGACCTACACACACACACACACACACACACACACACACACACACACACACACACACACACACACACACACACACACACACACACACACACACACACACACACACACACACACACACACACACACACACACACACACACACACACACACACACCAGTAAGTAGCATCATTCAAAAGTTCTAATGTGTGTAGCTCAAGTAGATACAGTTGTACACGTACACAGTCACAGACTAACTGCCACATGTGCACACAGTGACACTGGACACGTACACACCTTCAGTGCCAGGAGGAGGAGGAAGGTCTCCACACTGTAGAAACCTCGGTCCACAAAGTCCCCCAGAAATAAATAGTTCATGTCTGGGACATCCCCGCCTACTTTGAACAGCTCTTTCAGGTCATAAAACTGACCATGGATATCTCCACACACCTGCAGTGGACGGCACACAACCCTCACACACATCGTTTCGGCTGTAATAGTTGGTAAGTTTTGACGTACAGTAACTGGTGTGTCTATTCGCTGCACATTGCTCTCCTCTGCCAGTATCTCGCGCGCTTTCAAACAGAGCTGTTTAACGTCCAACTCTGAAATAATTTCACAGCGACGAAGCTGCTCTATTTGCCTGCGTAAGATCAACACATGGAGACTGTGTGAAGCAAGAGGCTCAGCTTACTCGCATAACAGTTCTCCTCACCTGTCCAAATCGCTCTGGCCCGTCATTCTCTGACAAACGCTGCAACAGCGTCCAACTCCAAATAGTGCACCCCTTCCCTTCCCTTTGATGTCACGTGACCCACCTGCTCCATCATGGAGTCTATGAAGCTATTGCTCACCAATCCGACCTCCAGGGAGCGATTGGAGGCACTGCGGGACATCAGCAGCATTGTAGGGAATCTGGAACCCCGTCATCTGAAGGCCCTTTTGCTGCAACTAGCGAAATCACTGTTTGTGTACAGGTGATTTCTTGTTGTCTGAGTGCTGAATGAATTAACAAGCCTGCAGTGTTGTTCAATAGGACCTATCTTTTGTACGTATATCAACATTAGTGATTGTTGTAGGGGTAGGCTAGGTTTGGCAATTGTGTATTGTACACTACTTCTGTGTGTGTGTGTGTGTTGGTGATGTATTCTGTGTATGGCTTTACAAGTGTTGACAGCAGCCATGTTGCTGTGTAGAGGGCAGTTCCCTCATATACAGTGAAGCCAAATATGAATATCATTAACCCAACAATAATATAAAGAAACCAACTTTATTACACAATACAGTGTAAGTGTATGTGTACAGTATTAGTGTGTAGTACATGTTTAAGCGTAAGTCTCCCTTGTACATACATTTATACATATACACCCTGGTCGTATTGTGTATTACATTTGGCTCTGTGGTATACAGTATGAAGGAACTACCACAGAGGGTAAGAGTATGTTAGTGACTCAACATGCATTCTCTCCTCCGTGGATAGCTGGCCATAATTTCCTGTCCAATCTATGATGACATGGGCGGGGTCAGTAGAGAGGGGGTGCTCCCTGATACGGTGTGATGTGGTGTAATAATGCAGCGTTCCTGTCCCTACTGTAGTGGCAAGCAGTGGCAGGGCGCAGTTGAGTCGCTCTTGGACAAGGTGCTGACCACCCAGGGAGAGGAGGGAGGGAAGGCCTTGGTGGCTGTCCTTAGTGGTTTGGCTGCAGAAGTCACCAACAGGTACGTAGGTCCAGTGGTGTTTGGGGGGGGGGGGGGGGGGCAGAGTATGTCTTACTGGCGTGCATGTGGACTGGAATACAAGGCCCTCTGTGCTGCTATAGTGGGCCATCTCTGCTTGTGCTTACCTCACCAACACCTGTTGCTGGGTATTTACTGCCATTGGTTATTGCTGTGTGTATGTATGTTGCTTGCCCTACTCCAGGCCAGTCCTGGTGAAGGTGGCCGTGAATGGGCTGCGTTGGTGTGAGAAGGGCGTGACAAGCAAAGCTATTGGGCCAGACACACCCACTTGGAATACGTTTGTTAGTGCATTGTGGCATGAACCAGCTCTCTGTCCAGACCGCGCAGTGTTTGTGTTGGGAGCAATGTTTGTTGCACTCACTTCACAGATTGCAGCCACCAGCTCATTGTATTGCTGTGTGGTAACCCATGGCAACCAGAGACTGTCTGCAGCTGCTGGTCGAACAGTGTCTCACATGCTGCTGGTTGCTAAGGCAGAGTGCTTCCTGGAGGTGTTGGTTGCCGGGGACCCCACCTGGCCGAACCTACTGTTGGCTAGTTCTGTTTGTGGCTGCTCTGCAAAGAGTGGAGGTGCCCTGGATCTGAGATATGCAGACAAACTGGTGGCCATGTTTTTATCTGTTGCCATAGCAGCCAAGACCAAACCACCAATCATAGCAGTGGTTAGTCATGTGACAGCTATATTCTCATTGATTGGCTATTCATGATTAAGTGTGATGCTCTCTGCTCTAACAGGAACACTGCCGTCCTTTGTTGTCCGTGGTGACTGAGGACCACCTGACCCGGCTGGTCCAGCCTGCTTTGAAGCGTGCCCTCCTCAGGAGCCCAGAGCACTGCCTCGAAGGTACTTAGCCCGCACTTGGGGTTCTGAGTCTGACTTACCACTAACCATCCCCCCCCCCCCCCCCCAACCACCCCCTGCATTGGGTAGGTGTTGCGAAGATGTGTCAGTTGCTGTCAGTTGACATGGATGGTATCGCACTAGACTTGGGTACAACCCTGTGCTCTTTGCTGGACTCCACCCACGAGAGCCAGCGTCAAGGTGCTGTGGTGGTCTTCCGTTGCCTCTCTGTGAAGTGCGGCAGTACTCAAGTGGCACTGAACCTCTTGGCCCTGCTGATGGAGAGGATTGCAGCCAGCAAGCGGGCAGGGGCTGACCAGAGGAGTGCCTTCGTCACTGGTGTGGCACCACTGCACTCCTCCACGTAGTGTAATGTGTGGTCACACCTGGTGTTTGTCCTTTGCCTGCAGTTCACGGCTGTCTGTCAGAGTGCAGAGGTGTTTCTGCTGAAGTAGCCTCTCAGGCAGCCAATGACCTCGTTGCTCTCCTCCAGAATGAAAGTGAGAATACTGGTCCATGTGTGTGTGTGTGTGTGTGTGTGTGTGTGTGTGTGTGTGTGTGTGTGTGTGTGTGTGTGTGTGTGTGTGTGTGTGTGTGCATGCGTGCGTGCGTGTGTGTGCCTGTGTGTGTGTGTGTGTATGTGTGCATGTGTGCGTGTTAGTTTGTAGCTTCTGTTACAGGTGAATAGTGGTTGTTATGAGGACCCTTCTTGTTGCTGTGTTCTTGCTCTGTCCAGTGCATGAGGGAGTGTTGACATCATTGGTTCAGTCACTCAGCAGATGGATGGATCAAACTAATGACAGGGACCTCCCCCCCAACACAGTAGCCCTTTACAAGGTATTGTTCATTGCACACAACAGTAACTGTCCATTGTCAGCAATTGAATGTTCGTGCACTGTGTTTCCATAGAAACTGTTGAGCAACAAGGCAAGTGGGAGTGGTATCAAAATGGCTGTGTACCAGTCCTTGCTCCATGTCTCGGGGAGCCCCTGTGTAGCGGAGTTCAAAGGCCACATCAAACAAGCGCTGGAGAAGAGCAAAGCGGCTGCAGCTGAAGGTGTACTTCCTGCACTGATTGTACACAGGAACAGGAAGTCGTTAGGTACGATGTGGTTGTGCAACCAGTGTGTGTTGTGTCGTAACATACGTACCTCACACTCTCCCAGGCTCACTGCTGGACCTGCTCCAAACATACATTCAGAATGAAGTACTGACAAGTGACAAGTTTGTTCACTCAGCAAGCCACACAGGTATAGGGCATGGTCACCATGACAACCAGTGCCTTCCCGGGCTTTAATGTGTGGTTGAGTAATGACTTGACGCATGTTCTCCTTTCCTGTCAGTGCTGGTGGCATTAGCCCAAGTGACGACAGCTGTTTTGTCAGGAGAACTCCCTGGAAACAAGGGGGTGTGGTCTCACTGTGGGGTGTGGCTGCTGGTGCATCCATCTTGGGAGGTTCGACATGATTCCCACCCGCACCTGGGGGCTGCACTGGAGGGAGACTCACAAGTGTTGGATGCATTCCTCACAGAACTAGAGAAACTTGCAGATAAAGAGTCTCTTGCCTTGGAGGTGAGTTTGTGAGTGTGATGTGCTGTGTGGTGAGGAGTGGGGGGATGTGCTGTGTGGTGAGGAGTGGGGGGATGTGCTGTGTGGTGAGGAGTGGGTGTGATGTGCTGTGTGGTGAGGAGTGGGGTGATGTGCTGTGTGGTGAGGAGTGGGCGGATGTGCTGTGTGGTGAGGAGTGGGGGGATGTGCTGTGTGGTGAGGAGTGGGGGGATGTGCTGTGTGGTGAGGAGTGGGGGGATGTGCTGTGTGGTGAGGAGTGGGGGGATGTGCTGTGTGGTGAGGAGTGGGTGTGATGTGCTGTGTGGTGAGGAGTGGGGTGATGTGCTGTGTGGTGAGGAGTGGGGGGATGTGCTGTGTGGTGAGGAGTGGGGTGATGTGCTGTGTGGTGAGGAGTGGGGGGATGTGCTGTGTGGTGAGGAGTGGGGTGATGTGCTGTGTGGTGAGGAGTGGGGGGATGTGCTGTGTGGTGAGGAGTGGGTGTGATGTGCTGTGTGGTGAGGAGTGGGGGGATGTGCTGTGTGGTGAGGAGTGGGGGGATGTGCTGTGTGGTGAGGAGTGGGGTGATGTGCTGTGTGGTGAGGAGTGGGGGGATGTGCTGTGTGGTGAGGAGTGGGTGTGATGTGCTGTGTGGTGAGGAGTGGGGGATGTGCTGTGTGGTGAGGAGTGGGGGGATGTGCTGTGTGGTGAGGAGTGGGGGGATGTGCTGTGTGGTGAGGAGTGGGTGATGTGCTGTGTGGTGAGGAGTGGGTGATGTGCTGTGTGGTGAGGAGTGGGGGATGTGCTGTGTGGTGAGGAGTGGGTGATGTGCTGTGTGGTGAGGAGTGGGTGATGTGCTGTGTGGTGAGGAGTGGGGTGATGTGCTGTGTGGTGAGGAGTGGGGGGATGTGCTGTGTGGTGAGGAGTGGGGGGATGTGCTGTGTGGTGAGGAGTGGGGGGATGTGCTGTGTGGTGAGGAGTGGGGGATGTGCTGTGTGGTGAGGAGTGGGGGGATGTGCTGTGTGGTGAGGAGTGGGGGATGTGCTGTGTGGTGAGGAGTGGGGTGATGTGCTGTGTGGTGAGGAGTGGGGGGATGTGCTGTGTGGTGAGGAGTGGGGTGATGTGCTGTGTGGTGAGGAGTGGGGTGATGTGCTGTGTGGTGAGGAGTGGGGGGATGTGCTGTGTGGGTGACAATGTATTTGTTCTGTCTTCATGGTAACCATTTAGCAGGGAAAGTCCCATGACTCCAGTGCAGCTGAAGACCACCGATCCTCAGCCCCGTTCATTAAGCAGACACTCACCTGGATGTGCACTTTGAACTTACCAAATAAGGCAGAAATGGCTGTGAATATGTTTTCATTGTGTACCCATCCTATAGTTGGTGAGTGGTACGTGTGACGTGGAGTGGGTGACATGACACTGGTGGGAGTGACATGACACTGGTGGGAGTGACATGAAGTGTGGTGGGTGACATGAGGTGTGGTGAGAGTGACATGAGGTGTGGTGGGTGACATGAGGTGTGGTGAGAGTGACATGAGGTGTGGTGGGTGACATGAGGTGTGGTGGGAGTGACATGAGGTGGGGCTGGTGGTTGCTATGGTGTAAAGTGTGTGGTGTTGTTCCTCTCAGACGGTGTACACCGTGGACTGTGGCCTAGTTTGGTGCGGCGACTAGGACTCCACCCACCCTCAGTGGTGAAAGTGAACAAGGACAAACTCTTACCAAAAGCTCTCGCAGCACACTCACGCATACCCCTAGCAACCCTGGTCCTCACCCACGGCGACACAGTGATCCCTTTAGTAATGGATGAGGTGCTAAAAGTTCTGACTGACAGGGCAGTGGTGGGTGTGTCTCCAGAGGAAATGGAGGTATTGGTCACGCCTCCTGGGCAGCTCCAGGACAAGGGACTGTATCAGGAGTGAGGACGATGGCTGGGGTGTAGCTCAAGGTGTAGTACTGCTCAAGGCATGCGGCTGAGGAGTGCGTCTCCCTTCTGTCTACAGGCTCATGGCTGCCCTGACCTCTGGTCAGATGGACAGCAACATGCGCAAGGAGAACAAGCTGTACAGCATCGACGACCAGAGGTGGGAGGCGGAGCTGAAGGTGGAGCAGACACGCAAGAGATTGGCAGAGCTGAAGGGTCAGAGTGTGCGAGACCTACTGAAGGTAGGCGAGGTGAGTCGACGACTGAAGGACACCGTGCTAGCCCGCCTGGATGAAGAGGAACGGACCCGCCAACGAATGACGCAGGTGAGGGAACCTAGTGTGACTGTACGTACTCACCCACCCACGCCCCATCAGTGCTGTAACCACCTGTGGCTGTGTGTGTTGTGTTTCAGCTGTTGAGCAAGGTGGAGCAGGCAGTATCCTCTCTCCATGTCATCCTGGATCACACCCATTATCCCGTGCTGTTGTCACTCCCGCAACTCGTGAGTGTCATTATTGACAGTCTACGTTCACCACTCCTGGAGAATATATTGCAGGAAGTGTGGGTTAAAGTAACCGTGGCAACCCTGAGGAAGGGAGCAAAGGAGACAGGTAGGCTGGGACTGCTGCCTATCCCGCTAGCCCCTTCTGCTTTGAGGCAGTGCATCCCTGTGTGCAGGTCGTCTGTTGGGGTGGCTGACACTACAGCTTCTGTTTCCAAAGTCAACCAGGAGGCGGAGTTGGGAGGAGGGTCATGTGACCACAGCACTGGAGATGCTGCTGAACCTCTTGGAGCAGGAAGTAGCCACACCCCTCCACTGGTACTGCCCCGCCCTCCCACTGCTGCGACATGTACTCCTGCTTGGCAAAGGGTCCTGGAGAACGGCAGATATTTTGACCAAAGCAGTGTCGATTATCCACAGTGCAAGCCAGTGTTTGAAGTTGTGCACTGCTGTGAGTTGCTCTGGTGTGCAGTATGTGTGTGGGGGGGATGGAGGGAGGTGTGGGGGGGTGGAGGGAGGTATGGGGGGGATGGAGGGAGGTGTGGGGGGGGTGGAGGGAGGTATGGGGGGGATGGAGGGAGGTGTGGGGGGATGGAGGGAGGTGTGGGGGAGATGGAGGGAGGTGTGGGGGGGATGGAGGGAGGTGTGTACATGCATGTGTGTGTGTTTGCTTTGCTGTAGGAGGATGCAGCCATCTTCCCCACAGCGGAGACCCTGGACCTGGTGGCATCATTGCTGGTGATGGAGGATGCCACTCTGCAGACCAGAAGTGCTCAAGTGAGTCACTCAGTTGCATGCAGAAAAGCAAACCAGGCTCCCTCACCCTCTCTTGCTCCCTCCCTCCTTTTCCTCTGCTGCTTCCTCCCTCTCCGGTCCCTCTCCCTCTCCCTCTCCCTCCTCTCCCTCTCCCTCTCCCTCCTCTTCCACTCATCCTTCCCTTCTGTTCTCCCTCTCATCCTTCCCTTCTGTTCTCCCTCTCATCCTTCCCTTCTGTTCTCCCTCTCATCCTTCCCTTCTGTTCTCCCTCTCATCCTTCCCTTCTGTTCTCCCTCTCATCCTTCCCTTCCGTTCTCCCTCTCATCCTTCCCTTCTGTTCTCCCTCTCATCCTTCCCTTCTGTTCTCCCTCTCATCCTTCCCTTCTGTTCTCCCTCTCATCCTTCCCTTCTGTTCTCCCTCTCATCCTTCCCTTCTGTTCTCCCTCTCATCCTTCCCTTCTGTTCTCCCTCTCATCCTTCCCTTCCGTTCTCCCTCTCATCCTTCCCTTCCGTTCTCCCTCTCATCCTTCCCTTCTGTTCTCCCTCTCATCCTTCCCTTCCGTTCTCCCTCTCATCCTTCCCTTCTGTTCTCCCTCTCATCCTTCCCTTCCGTTCTCCCTCTCATCCTTCCCTTCTGTTCTCCCTCTCATCCTTCCCTTCCGTTCTCCCTCTCATCCTTCCCTTCTGTTCTCCCTCTCATCCTTCCCTTCCGTTCTCCCTCTCATCCTTCCCTTCTGTTCTCCCTCTCATCCTTCCCTTCTGTTCTCCCTCTCATCCTTCCCTTCTGTTCTCCCTCTCATCCTTCCCTTCTGTTCTCCCTCTCATCCTTCCCTTCTGTTCTCCCTCTCATCCTTCCCTTCTGTTCTCCCTCTCATCCTTCCCTTCTGTTCTCCCTCTCATCCTTCCCTTCTGTTCTCCCTCTCATCCTTCCCTTCTGTTCTCCCTCTCATCCTTCCCTTCTGTTCTCCCTCTCCCTCTCCCTCCTCTCCCTCTCATCCTTCCCTTCCGTTCTCCCTCGAATGCTTGCAGGAACAGTTAGCGACAGTACACACACAACTTTGCCAGGGAATAGCTGACATGGGTCCCACCCCCAGCATCCTTCAAGTCATGATTGAAGGGTTATCCTCACCAATGTACAATGTTCGCTTTACTTCTCTGTCTGGACTGTACGAATTACAATGCCACCTCACTATGGAAGGACCAGTGGGGTTGCAACTGGTTGCCTGGATACTGATCTGTTGCCATGACAACAATGAAGAACTTGCCAAGATGGCCAGCAAGTAGGTCATAGCTTTAGTGAATTACACATCGCCCTGCATCCTGACTGATGTTGCTATGACAACCTGTAGACACTTTCTGTACTGAGTGTTGTCCCACCAACTGCCCCCAGGTTGTGGGAGGAGACGAACATGGTGCTGTCATCCGAGCTGGAGCCCACGCTCATCACAGTGTTGAGTAGCTCTCTACGGCACATGCATACAGCGGCTGCCAAGTCCTTGGCCGAACTGCTGCAGGAGCAGCCACAGTCAGACCGACATGTCGTCGACCAACTGCTGAAGGAGTACGGAATGCTGTACAAGGTGGGCGTGGTGGGGGCGGGGTCACTGCTGTTGCCATTGCACCTTTCCTCTCTCAATGTTGCAGGACATTTCTCCCATCTGTGATGAAGTGGGGCGTGTTGTTAGCGTGGGGCAGCCCGACACGTGGGAGGGGCGTGTGGGTGTGGCACGGGCCCTGGAGCACCTCTCAGCGCACCTGACCTCTGCAGTTGCCCTGCATGTGCTGCGCTTCATGATACCCCAGGGCCTTGGGGACCGGCACAGTGATGTGAGGGCAGCCATGTTGGGGGCGGGGCTTGCTATACTGGATACCCATGGGCAGGTGAGGCTCATTCCCACCACACTTCATGTCACTCCTACCACACCTCATGTCACTCCCACCACACCTCCTGTCACTCCTACCACACCTCATGTCACTACCACCACACCTCATGTCACTCCCACCACACCTCATGTCACTCCCACCACACCTCATGTCACTCCCACCATGTCTGTTGACATGTCCACTGTGAGTCACTCATGCAGTGTGTGTGTGGCCGCTGCCCTTAGGGACTCTCTGGTGAGGTGATGAGGACTTGTGAGGAGTTCTTGTCGAGGGCTGATGACAGCCAACAGACAGACCTGGTGCGCAAGTCAGTGATGGTCCTCATGGGCACGATGGCTAAACATCTGGACCAGGCAGACCCCAAGGTACCGGCTATTGTGCGCCAGCTGTTGGCCAACCTGGACACGCCTTCCCAGGCAGTGCAGGAGGCCATCAGCAGCTGTCTGCCCCCTCTTATGGGCACAATGAGAGATGAGGCCCAGGACATTATAGACTCACTTATGGAGAAGGTGTGTGCTTTGAGAAGGCAACTCTGTTCATTTGTCTGGCTGGCTGGCTGGCTGGCTGACTGGCTGACTGGCTGACTGACTGACTGACTGGCTGTCTGTCCGTCTTTCTGGCTGGCTGGCTGGCTGGCTGGCTGGTTGGCTGACTGACTGACTGTCTGTCTGTCTGTCTGTCTGTCTGTCTGTCTGTCTACTTCTCTCTCTGTCAGTCCGGTCATAGCCCCTCCTCCTCCCACTGTAGCTGCTGGAGTCCAAGTCATATGCACAGAGAAAGGGAGCTGCCTATGGGATAGCTGGAGTTGTCAAGGGATTTGGAATCCCCTCCCTGAAGCAGTTTGGTGTGATGCAGGCCCTGAAGACAGCTGTGGAGGACAGGAAGAACTACCGTCACCGTGAGGGGGCCCTGTTTGCTGTTGAGCAGCTCACAGTGGCACTAGGGCGACTGTTTGAGCCGTACGTCGTCCACCTCCTACCCAATCTGCTGCATTGCTATGGCGACGGTAACCAGTATGTGAGGGAGGTCAGTGCTGTACAGTAGGGGCTTGACTGTCTGTGTCAGATCGCACAGCCATCTCTTACATGTGTGCCTATGTGTACGTATGTTGGTTGTACGTACTTGACATGATTGTGGCGTTGTGCCCCTCAAGGCTACGGTGGGTGCCTCTCGGGCCATCATGGCACGTTTGAGTGGTCACGGCGTGAAGCTGATCCTTCCTGACCTCCTCAAGGGACTGCAAGACGACTCTTGGCGAACTAAAGCAGGTACAGTGTGGGGGACGGGGTCTGGGATGGGTGTAGCAGGGAGGGTGGGACAAGGTGGGAGTAAGGTGTAACATGGGGTACTGGCTTACGTGGTGATGTTGTATCTCGCAGGGAGTGCCGAGCTGTTGGGAGCTATGGCTTACTGTGCACCAAAGCAACTCTCCTCCTGCCTGCCCAGCATTGTGCCTCGCTTGGCACAAGTGCTCAACGACTCACATGTCAAAGTGCAAGGAGCCGGCAGTGAGGCCCTGAAGCAGATTGGATCAGTCATTAAGAACCCCGAGATACAAGGTGGCCCACAGATGCACGAGACACCTGTAGGGGTCCGTTGGTTGGTGGTTACCTCTCTCCTTCCCCCCCCCCTCCCCCTCTCCAGCACTGGTACCAGACCTACTGACTGCTATTGCTGACCCAAGCGCTCAAGCCAACATCTGCCTTCAGCGTCTCCTAGCAACAGAGTTTGTACATGTGATCGATGCACCCTCCCTGGCCCTCATCATGCCCATCCTGCAGCAGACACTCAGTCTCCGGTCCTCTGAGGGGAAAAAGATGGCTGCCCAGATCATTGGCAACATGTATAGTCTGACAGACCACAAGGACCTCTCTCCCTACCTCCCTGGGGTGCTGCCGGGACTGAAGGAGGCTCTGCTGGATCCAGTACCTGAAGTGCGTGGTAGTGCTGCTCGCGCACTTGGGGCCATGGTGAAGGGACTGGGTCAAGAGGCCATGTCAGACCTGCTGCCCTGGCTGTTCAGTATGCTGCAGTCTGAGGGATCTTCGGTGGACCGTTCGGGGGCGGCACAGGGGCTGAGCGAAGTCATCAAGGCACAAGGGGCCGACCACCTCAACAGTGTGATGCCCAAGTTTGTGGAGGCAGTGATGAGCACGGACACTTCCCCTCAGGTCCGGGACGGCTATTTAATGTTGTTCATCTACCTCCCAGTGGCCATGGAGGACGACTTCCTGCCGCACGTTGGTCCCATCATACCCTGCATCCTGCAGGTGAGGCCATGACTCCTTTGTCCCCAGTTTAGGTTGCAATGTGCTTGTCAGTGTGCAAAATGGGAATTGGAATTTGGATTAAAGTGGTTATGTATACAATGTACATAACGAAAGAGTATGTTAAATAAAACAAAACCAGTCATGTCCACATGTGACAGCACCTCTGACAACAAACACTACCCCTGAACAGATAAACTGATCACATGTAGTGAGGGATAACGAGGGATTGTGATAGAACATGCTTAGAGCAGATTAAATGGTAATGAAGTCAACAAATAGCAAATAACATGTAAATAGCCACTTGGTCCCAATTTCTTATTCCCATTTTGTACTCTGAGAAGTGAATCACAAACTGCTGTAACACAGGCAAGTGTCATGTGACTGTCATGTGACTGTCATGTGACTGTCATGTGACTTTCATGTGTTTGTTGCATGCTTTTTAATGTATGGCAGGGATTGGCTGATGAGAATGAGTTTGTGCGAGACACTGCACTCAAGGCAGGACAAGGCGTGGTCAATCGCTATGCCGACACAGCGATGCAGCTGTTCCTGCCGGAACTTCAGAAGGGCTTCACTGATGCTAACTGGCGAATTAGGTTAGCCAATCAGATTCCCTCTTCATCTAGGCATACTGGCTAAGCCCCACCCTGCCCCTCCCCCCACTACAGGTATTCAAGTATCCAGCTCCTGGGGGACCTGCTGTATTGTATCTCTGGGCTCTCGGGGAAGATGTCCACTGTCAGCGAGGAAGATGAGAACTTTGGCACAGAGGAGGCTAGGAGGCTGCTCATTGTCAAGCTGGGCTTGGAGCGTCGCAACGATGTGTTGGCTGGGTTGTACATGGGCCGCTCGGACGTGGCGTTGATGGTGCGACAGATCTCATTGCACGTGTGGAAAGTGGTGGTCACCAACACACCGCGCACATTGAGGGAGATACTGCCCCAACTCCTTGCACTAGTGCTGGGCTCTCTGACGAGTGAACTCCACGACCACCGGCAAGTGGCTGCACGCACGCTGGGTGACCTGGTTCGTAAGCTGGGTCACCGTGTGCTGCCGGACGTGGTCCCACTGCTGGAAAAGAGACTGCACAGTGACTCACAGCAGGAGAGGCAAGGAGTGTGCATTGGCCTCTCTGAGATTGTGAAGTGCACTGACGTGGAGTCTGTGAGTTGACCAGGGGGTCATCACACTATGGCTGTATGCACTGGGGTGCATCTACACACATTGGCAGCCATTTTGCTACCCCTCCCCCTCCCTCCCTCCCTCCCTCCCTTCCCAGGTACAAGAGTATGCACCCTCGCTCCTGGTCCCTGTGTGCCGTAGCCTCCTTGACACTGCCCCCGAAGTGAGGGCCGCAGCTGCTGAGACCTTTGGTAGCCTACACTCCAGCCTGGGTGAGACACATGTCTGGTGTCCTCTGTGTGTTTGAATTAGTGTGCGTGTGTCTGTCTGTCTGTGCATGTGTGTGTGTTGAGATAACTTCATGCTGCATGTTGCAGGGAACAAGATTCTCGATGACATCCTGCCGAGTATCTTGACAGCTCTGGTAGGTGGTGACACTGGTTATCTCCTTACTCCTCTCCCCCGCACCCGCTTTCCCTCTGCATGCATCCTCTACCCTCAATTTACTATCCATTTCCCCCTTCATCTGCACTCCATCTTCCCTCAATGTCACGGTCTGTCCCTCAGGATGACGAGCACCACGAACTAGCCTTGGACGCACTGAAGCAGACAATGAAGGTCAAAAGTAAAGCTCTCTTGCCTTACCTTGTGCCAAAGGTGTGTCTGTGTTGTCTGTGTACGTAGCTACGTATGTGTGTGTATGCATGTGTGTAAGCGGGTACATATGTATTTGCTTATGTCAATAATTTATATAATATATATTATATATTGTTTATTTAGATTAGTGGTGTATATTGTTACTTGCACTGTATCGTAAAGTAAGCTCCTGGCAACTTCCTCCTGTGTCCTCCCTGCCCAACTCCACCCCAGCTGGTGACGCCGCCCATCAACACCAAGGCCCTTGCAGTACTGTCCTCAGTAGCAGGAGACGCCCTTCAGAGGTTCCTCCCAAAGATTGTCCCTGCTCTCCTTGCAGCAGCCGAGGACCACACCTCAGAACCAGACCACGAGGTACCCACCTGCACTGCACTACGGCCCTCACTGCACTACAGCCCTCACTGCACTACAGCCCTCACTGCACTACGGCCCTCACTGCACTACGGCCCTCACTGCACTACGGCCCTCACTGCACTACAGCCCTCACTGCACTACGGCCCTCACTGCACTACAGCCCTCACTGCACTACGGCCCTCACTGCACTACAGCCCTCACTGCACTACGGCCCTCACTGCACTACAGCCCTCACTGCACTACAGCCCTCACTGCACTACAGCCCTCACTGCACTATGGCCCTCACTGCACTATGGCCCTCACTGCACTACGGCCCTCACTGCACCCACACACACCCCTCCCGCCCACCCTTTCCCCTTCACAGAGCTGGCAGGCTGCCGAAAGCATTGTGTTGAGTATAACAGACAAAGCTTGCGTCTCAGAGCTCATCAACCAGCTGTGCACTGCAGCCAGTGATATCACTGTCCCTAGGCGACAGGTGGCCTTCCGGCTCCTTCTAGTCCTGTGTCATGATGGGGAGGCGGACCTCCAGGACCACACCCACATGCTAATCGGCTTCTTCCTGAATGCACTCAATGACCCAGATGAAACATCTGCTGAACTGGCTTGGGACGTCTTGGCTGCCATCGTGAAGGTGATCTCGTGTAACATGTCTGCTGTAGTTACATTCTAGTAGCCAATCTTTGTTACTCCAGCTAGGCAAATATGTACACTGTCATCTTGTAACCACTCTTATGTATGACCTCTTGTCTCTCACTGTCACCCCTCACTGTCACCCTTCACTGTCACCCCTCACACATCTTCAGCATCAGGACCAGAAGGACCTTCCTGGGTACATCTCCAATGTCCACCGGACCACTCGCACCTTAGTGACACAGCTGAAAGGGAAAGAATTGCACGGCTTTACAAGAAAGGTGTGACACAGCTGCGGACCATGTACACTTTGTAACAGAATGCACACACAGTACTTGTGGTATGAGGATTACTCCAAGTGCACCCACTCCCTCTGTCGTGTAGGGGATTGACCCTGTGCTGTCCATTCTCAAGGAGGCCCTCTTCAAGGGCTCTCAGGAGGAGAAGGAGGAGGCGGCACTGGCCCTCGCTAACATCATCAAACTAGCGTCGGTGGCCGTATTAACCGCCAAGAACAACGTTATCCAAATTGCGGGTCCTCTCATCCGGCTAGTGAGTGACCGCTGGGGGTGGACGGTGAAGGTGGCTACGTTGGATGCGCTGATGGAGCTGGTGCAGAAGGTGGGGTCTGCTGCCAAAGCTGTCTTCCCACAGCTCCAGACCTCCTACATTAAAGCACTGAGTGAGCCCAACCAGACAGTCAGGCAGCGTGCCAAGAAGGGACTGGTGCAGATGATGTCCCACGCAGTGCGAACTGACCCTGTCTTCAACGAACTGCACAAAGGCATCAAGAACAATGAAGACCCGGCCATAAGGTGAGTCACAGCTGGAGTGAGGTGGTGCACTTTGACCTCTGACCTTTGCTTCCAGGTCTACGCAGCTACAAACCCTCCTTGCTGTGACCCTGACACGAGGAGAGAGTGCTACTTCAAAGGTGTTGATTGACATCAGCAAGACACTCACATCACTGCTGCAGTCAACAGAGGTGGGTGGGGAGTGATGTTACCATGGCAACATACATATGCACTATTGTAGTGATTACCCTATTACAGGACTCTACTCGTCTGGACGCCGGGCAGGCGCTGGGCGCTCTGTGTTCATGCTTGCCAGAGGAAGAAGCAGAAGTGGTGTTGAAGACCATCCTTAGTGTGCCGGAGGACAAGGGCTGTCTGCAGGGCCATGTTGCTGCCTTGTCAAGGGCCCTCGAGACTGCATTTGACAGAATGGTTATCCTGGATATGACAGGAAGTGTTGGTCCAGTTGTCATGGCAGCAATGACATCAGAGCAGGTGGGGTGCTCGCAGCAGGGGCATGTTGGGGTGAGGGTGGCGAGTGGTTGCTCAAGTATGTTGTGTGTCCTTCACTAGATTGCCCTGCTGACTGTGGGAGTGTCTTGTGCCACACGGTGCTTCATCCACCTCCCTCGGCTTAGGGCAGAACTGTCACCGCACCTCCTTGCGGTAAGTGTCAAAGGGGGCGGGTGATGATAATGGCTTGTGTACCACTTCTGATGTCCCCCACTCCCCCCAGAGCTTCTCCAATGAGATGTTTGATGTCCGTTCTGCTGTCTGTGAGGCATGTGGCTACGTAGGGAAGAACTGCACTGAAGACACTGTGGACAGACATGTAGCAGCCATTGTTTCAGCCTTGTTGGAGGCTAGGAGGGAACGTAACCCAGGTCTGCCTCTGTTTCCCTTCTCCCATGCAGGCCGGTAGTGTGTATGAGTAATGTGTGGGGTGACATCAGAGCACTGTACACAGCCCCCCCCCCCCCCCCCGTGGTTCTGCTGTGCTTGTGACCTTTGACCGTGCATTGTAGATGTATGCAGTAAATATTACATCTATGCTTTGACCTTCCTCTAGCTGTGAAAACATTGGCTGACCAATCACTGAACATGTTCAAGTTGGAGGTGCTGGACAAGTGCCAGGTGTGTGTGTGTGTGTGATGGTACTAGTGAGGTGGTGTGAGGTGAAGTGGCTGTGACAGAGTGAGTGAGTGGTTCTGCCTGTGTCTTGGTTGCTGCAGTCCTTCCTGTCCCCAGGAGATGCAACTAAGTTACAGGAATGGACCAAGTCAAAGTAAATTGGTAATGGATGCTTAACATAAACCCAGACCCAGTGTGTGTTATATGAGAGTTTGTAATTGCAAGAACGATGCTATTTGCATGCATCAGTGAACGAGGTGTTAGCCCCTCCCACTACTGGCCGGAGATGATCCAGAGGATGTTAACAGCAGATAGATTTACATTGACAGACCTGCAGTGAGGGGAGGGACAGAGTGAGACATACGTAGCTGGTTGGTGGATGGCCGTGTGTTTGTGTGTGTGTGCGCGCGAGAGAGAGAGACTGACCCAAGCATGGCACTGTTGTGGGTCTTGACCTGCTGTAAGAAGACAACAATAGCATGAAAGAGGTTGTTGTAGCCCTGTGTGTTGAGAGGGAGGGGAAGACGGTTAATTGGGAGAACGTCCAAGGACAACTTCAACCCCCACCAACCTTGGGTATGTCAATGGTGTTCTTATCCACCAGCACTTTGAAGTGTGGGGGATGTAGTGATGACTGGTAGATACGCACACCACCCCGGCTCTCTTCTGTGTGGTTGGAGAGTCACATGACAGTCATGTGACCAACAAAATGGCTGCTCCCTCAATACCTGGTTTGGCTGGTGTCTTGATAAAGTGCTGCTGAGAGAAGGTCTTCTCTGTCAGCAAAGGCACTGGAGCAAGGTTGGCATCCAAGTAGCAACACAGAGCATGAATGACAATCTGGAGCAGCCAGTGAGGGGAAGGGGGAGGAGGGGAGGGGAGGGGAGTGGAGTGGGTGACAGTTAAATTCATGTTGGCATTGTGTGGGATACCACCGCCCGCACCTGACTGTCTGTGGGGAGGTCAATGTTCCAGAGGCGGCCATTCCACTCCGCCCCCTTGCTCCACTTGAAGAGCTTCAGACAGCCGTCTCCACCCAAATCTGTAGTAAGCACACATAAACTGCACTAAAATCAATCAGGGGTAAACCCTATTATTATAGTCAGGATGAAGCCGCACCCAATAGTCGCCTGTAAAGGTAATCCTGTCTATTGGAGACTTCCAAATAAGGCAGCATCAGTGCCAGTGAGGGGAGGTGCTGTGCCTCGGTGAGGGTGAGTCTCTGCAGTGTGTGAAGTGTGGCCCGGCCTATCCTGTAGTGCTGGTAGCCCATGGCATCCAGCTTGGCATTGATGGCACAGATCTCCTTGGCCAGAGGTTGGAGTACAGTTTGTGCTATCCACTGTGGGCGGGGCAGGGGTGGGGCTATGACAGTGATGATGTGAGTGTGACTGGAGTGTGTGATAGTGGTGTGTGGTGGCAGTGTGATTATCTTACCATGCGGCACCTCTCTGTCCAGATCTCCAACACATCCCTCGATATCCCTAATCTAGTTGACACCTGAACACAACGCAGACACAGGTGCTTGGGTTGGGATGTGTGTGCACACAAGAATAGTTGTTGTGAATGTGCATGGGTATACAGTATGTCAGCGTGTGTGATGACTCACTGAGTGAGGGTCCCCAGAGGATGTGTCCTCAATGCCCTCCAGAGAATGAGGTGAGCGGGTGGCCATACGATATTCGTGACGAGGCAGCATTCCCTCAGGTGGATAGCGAGGCGAGGTGTGAGGGGTGTGGTCAGGTGTGGCTCTGCTCAACCTCTCCTCCCGCTCACCCTCCTGCTGCCAGTACGTCACTAGAGATGTGTAGTCGCTGATGGACTGACTCCCAGACACTGCATGACATGACCGGCAGCACCACTGACTCTCCTGTCATGCATGCACACACACACACACACACACACACACACTTACAAGGCGAGTCCTGAGGTGGTAGTGAGGTGAAGGAGGCTGGGTGCCCTCCTGCACTGCCCAGCAGTGGGGTACTGCTGTCAGCTAACCAACCTGTCACCCCCCGACCACCTGGTCGAGGAGTGAACTGCATGTGGGAAGAAGACACGTGTGACTCAGCATTCTAGATAAGTGCTCCTTGCCGGCTCACTTGGGGAGTGCTCCTCGGAGTGGGTGTTACTGTCCCGGGAATGGCATGTCCAAGGGACTGTCTTGTCCGTTGGAGCTCTGCTGTGCTGACTGTCTTGAAACCTACACCTGTAGGTCATGTGATGGTCACATGACATAGTGGTCCTACACTATCCCTCATAGATTCCATGACAGCATGTGACTGTAGTTACCATTATCAGGTATGCCGAGGAGTTTCTTCTGAAGGTCTGTTACAGCGACCCTCTTGGTCTGTGGCCGCATGTAGAGGTACGTGTGCAGAACAGCCACCACCAGCAGCACCACTGCAGCAGCCACCTCTGTGGACGAGGGACGGTGGAGATGTGACACAGTACCCTCAGCTCAACTGCAACACAACCACCGACTGTATGCCGTGTACTGTGTGACGCGTACTGTGGAGTGCACAACTACCGCTAGCAGGATTCACCTCCATAGTACCACACAGCGTTCAAAGTGCCCCCTAGAGCCTTTCCCACGATACCCAGATACCTGAACAAGCGAATGTGCAGTGCACACAGTCACAACACCAAGTGTGCACTACAGCACGGCTCGCTCGCATGCAACTCACAGATCACCTCCCACTGCTAGGGCGGCGAGCAGAGCCAAACAGGCCCAGAACAAAGAAGATGCTGAATGCATGACCATTTGCTTTTGTTGAAGGGCTTGCTGCACCACTGGCTCCTGCGCGGGACCGATTCGGCGACGAGAAACATTCACCACGGGAACACTCTGTTGACCCGCCATTTTCTTATGTATTCAATTAGACATCATTATTATTCACTCATACATCAATCAGCGTCAGGTTCTATGGTCCTATCCCTTGTGTAGTTCCACCTCTTGACCAGTGTCTCTTGTATTGTAAACTGCTGCACACAACTCGGGTGGTCGACTGTAGTGCTGGAGGGTACCACCACATCCATGATCACCAAGTTCTTCCCTGTGCTGTCTGCAACTCGCTGCAGGGCCGTCACTTCCAGCCAACCTGGCCCCACACTACTCCCACATACTTGAGACACTTCTCGCACTTTAATGCAGTAGGAGGAGTGGTACTGCTCCACCCCCTCCCTGTACGCAAGGTACTCCACTCCAAACTTGAGCCCACAGCGAGGCACCCACCCATTGGTACGTAAATAGCGGTACACTGCGTAACGCATTGGATGGCCGCTGTCAACACTAATAAATGCCCTCCAGAGCTGCAAGTGGTCCAAGGTGCCACCACTGGGGGAATACACTGTGAGCACATCAATCTCATATGACAAGTAGAAAGCTTCTGCTAGTGACAGGCAGTAAGTGTGCCGAGGAATGCATCCCACTGACACAATATCTCTTTTGAGGCGTTTCGCTTCTGGAAGATGATCTAAAGATTGGTTTTCTGAAAACTCACCTTCAGGAAGAAGCGAGTGTTCTTGTTCCGTGACGTTGCTTGCACAAATATCTTCACTGCTTGAGCTTAGCTCCTGAGATGGCGCGTCAGTGGCCGCTGCACTACTTCTACTGCTGCCAAACCAGTGCCTCTGCAGTTCACTGACTGCTGCTAAATCACCAACAGTTACACATGTTGACGTGGGATCAAACTTTCCTTCTATAACATGCAAGGGTAAAAAATGTGTTGCCTGTCTCTTCCAAGTGGGCTTCTTTCGGTATCGAGCTGGAAGGAATTGCATGGAGCTCGTTGAGTCTGCATCTGAAGTAGCCATTTTGGTGTTTAGTCACGTGAAATCTCGTGCGCGCGAAATGTCTGGAGGGACCAAAGACTGGTCTTTGAGCTCAACTGTTGTCGAGGTCTACATGAATCCTCTTTCCATCCTGTTACAGTATTCCTCTGCTGGTGATATCCTCGGCGGTATGAAGTGCACGTTTGTCAGACTATGTCTTGGTTTAATAAAGCAGAAGGGAAAGGACAGTTACTGAGTGCAGGTTAGGCGGGTAGCATGGAATGCGGGCTAACGGGAGGGACTGACCCTGACCCACAAACAGGAAGTCTATAAACGACAGTATTCGGTTATGTAGCAACCATATCACCTGCTTCCCCTGACATCTGCAAGAGGTTCCGGGAACTCCCCTGAGTTACTATAATTGGTGTCCCATTATAGTAACCAATTATCTCATGCAATGTCAGATCCTTTCTCTTGTGTCTCTAAAGTCCCATGTCGTTGTGTACACCAGCACCCACCAGCACCAGACATGCCCGTTACCAAATGAATATGTCACCTACTGAGCGCACAATGAAAGGTTTGTCATTCATGAGGTGGATAGCGCCGCACAACGTGATGACAGTGCTGTGCAAACTTGCTTAGCATTAGTACTATGACATAAGCATGTCTTCAAATGCATTACTTTGAGTGCGGTGAAGTAACAGTATATGCCACTTTCTGAGGCAGGTCTGCCAGTTGTGCAGGCCCTTCCCACGAGTGGTGGACTGTACAGCATGTTAGTGTGTATATAGCCCCTGTGCATCAAGGCCTATTTATATGGGAAAAGCTCAAGCTGTCGGCCAGCACCAACATCAGTCTAGTGTGTGTGATAATCACTCACAATTGCCCCTAAATGGGCAGGCATGGGACCTGAGGTGAGAGATTGACCTTAGACGTGACAATAGGAGACACTGTGGGCACGCACACTCCCGTGACACACATGCTTCAAGTATGAAGTGAGCAGATGTGCTATTGATGGACAGCTCCTGTTTGTACGCTGAACCCTAGTCTTCCCTGTTGTGACCTCACACTAGTTTGCATTATCTTGGTTGAGATGTTGAGGTGACCCTAAAAGGTGTTCCCTCCGCCTGTGACATCAAACTGTAGTTCTGGTCCTGTGACTGCCTCAACTGCAGTGAGCGTGGGACACAAGATGGATGGGGTCACGGGTCCAATGCCACGTGAATACAATCACATGTGAAGTAAGTAGATTTTTTCTGTTGAGTGGCATGGGTAGCCTGGCGCAGATGAAAACTTCCTTTGAATCATCAAACACATGTGAGAGTGACACTATGTGTGAGAGTGACACTACATGTGAGAGTGACACTATGTGTGAGAGTGACACTACATGTGAGAGTGACACTATGTGTGAGAGTGACACTACATGTGAGAGTGACACTATGTGTGAGAGTGACACTATGTGTGAGAGTGACACTATGTGAGAGTGACACTATGTGTGAGTGACACTATGTGTGAGAGTGACACTACGTGAGAGTGACACTATGTGAGAGTGACACTATGTGTGAGAGTGACACTACATGAGAGTGACACTATGTGAGAGTGATGCTACTGTACATGTGAGAGTGACACTATGTGAGAGTGACACTATGTGAGAGTGACACTACATGTGAGGGTGACACTATGTGAGAGTGACACTACATGTGAGAGTGACACTACGTGTGAGAGTGACACTATGTGAGAGTAACACTACATGTGAGAGTGACACTACGTGTGAGAGTGACACTATGTGAGAGTGACACTACATGTGAGAGTGACACTACATGTGAGAGTGACACTATGTGAGAGTGACACTACATGTGAGAGTGACACTACGTGAGAGTGACACTACATGTGAGAGTGACACTATGTGAGAGTGACACTATGTGAGAGTGACACTACGTGAGAGTGACACTATGTGAGAGTGACACTATGTGAGAGTGACACTATGTGAGAGTGACACTACATGTGAGAGTGACACTACGTGAGAGTGACACTATGTGAGAGTGACACTACGTGAGAGTGACACTACGTGAGAGTGACACTATGTGAGAGTGACACTACGTGAGAGTGACACTACATGTGAGAGTGACACTACGTGAGAGTGACACTATGTGAGAGTGACACTACGTGAGAGTGACACTACGTGTGAGAGTTTGTGTAGGGTCCCTAGATGCAAATGCCAATGTATTTGTGCTTAAAAGAGTCATGAGAGGCTACGTAGGTGAAGATTTGACATATTAAGTTTATGTTTTGGAGTCTTAATTAAGGTGGGGAGACCTTTAGGCTAAACAGGCTTGTTGAATCATGCTACCTTTCAGTTCACACATTTCTAAATGTTTGGTAGCTTTCACCTTCACCTTCTCATCAGCGAATGGTACAAGAAAGCACTCAAACTGTCTATGTGTACGTAAATGTCGGTGATGACAGTAGATGATGCAATCCACACGGCTCTCCTTTTGTTCTGCCTATGACTCGTGCGCCACTCAGTGCAGCCCAAGGCACTTGTGACTTAATGCAACCTTTGGAGGTGTGGGCCCTGGGTAGTCCCCAAATGGCATAATGAGCTGGGTGAGGTCGGGGAAGCCCCATGGGGGCAACACATGTTTTGTGAGGATCTCACCCTTCACTCAAAGCAGTACCCTTACATGGTGTGTACTCATTTGATGTCACTGCAGTGGTATGTTGAGGCCTGGTTACCTGTAAGGGTGGTGGTGTAGTTCGGAGAACACCTGTGTGTGCTGCTTAAGGAATTACATACAGTAGGTATGCATTATAACATTATAACTAGGGCATACATTAAAATGGAACCAGCCTCGCTTGAATGTTTGGTAGGATGAGCCCAACATGGGTGCAAAGGTCCAGGAATCTAACTCCTCTATTGACATGGGTCGGTTTATTCCAGCATCTGGAAGCCTGTTCCATCCCTTGTTGCTGTTACTGTCCTGGGGAAGATGTCAGTGCTGAAGTCAAACATCACAATGACCTAGGCATCAGCAGCCTTCTTTAGGGCCTGATGAAGCCTGGTGTGGAAGGATTCTTTCATTGAGTCTTCATGCCCTAAACTGAAGCCTCACCATTAGAGCCTTTAGTGAACCGTAAGGCAACCCTCAATGTCTATTGTCTTCCAAGCGCATCCCCACTTGGTGTGTGCGGCTTGCTAGTTCCAATTACTCTAAAACTGCCAGCGTGCCAGCATTGCACTGCAAATTGAGATCAGTAATTATGAATGAATGAATCAATCAAGGAAGGGCTCTGTCTCCTTTACAGGAGGTAGCCAGTACACATATGACATACAAGACACAGAGTTAGCATACCAGCATAATCTATTGTCATGGTCAAATGCTAATTGCATTAGTGTTACATTGGCTATAATACTACTGAACAGTAATTATATGCATACTATTCTCAAGGTGATTGTATTCATAGCAAATGTCATGTATATTATATACACTTAGTTATAGCACGCACACTGTGGCAATGAATATGATCTTGTGTCACACCAGTTGAAAGTGCACTGCATATAATTATAGGAGCTTGCTCTTATATAGGGATGAAGCTAACACTACCTTACCTAGTGTGAATGAGTAATTACTATCACTAATTGAAATCAATGCTAAAGTTGGACACTGTACATTTATACTACAGTGTTGGCCTGCATGTGAAGTGACTCCTTACAGAGGAACAATGGTGTTCATTTGCCACCCATTACCTCATGATGACTGCACTTCCACGAAAGTCATTTCCATTGGGAAGTGTTGGGAATGTTGCTGGGCAACGTGTAGACAGGGCTGTACCAATACACAGGGCCCGCTATGTCTGGAATGCATTGACACTGTAACCAAACAGACAGCGCATGATGACTGACGTACATTTGACTACCAGATTCAAATTACTTCCTCACTTCCACTGTATGTGTCTTAGGGTAGTTGCCAGGCAACCCCTTTGCCTGTGCAACATTGCTTTGAATGCGTGTTATCATACTGCGAATGACACTGGCATCATTTCAAGGGACTGCAACTTGAACTGAGCCGCTTTGGGGCGTCACAACAGACCTCCTGTCTCTTGTCTGCTGGTGTGGGGATCAGGTGCACAGACTGAGTGGGTAGCATTGCCAAACCAATTGTCGTCAGTAAAAGGCGTATCATGTAATAGATTATGCCACTACATGATAAGGTGATATGCTGGACACGTGTAGAACATGGCATGGTGTAGCATGACCTGACAATTGCACTTCCTCTCTGTTAATGTGGGCCTGTAGGTTGGCAGCATGCACACCAGGCCTGGTGCAAGCACTGCTTACACACACACACACACGCACACACACACACACACACACACACACACACACACACACACACACACACACACACACACACACACACTGCATATGCACACATGCACTCATCACTCAAATGCGAATGGGGAGACTGCACTGCTCTAGGTCTTTCTCCTAGCAAATTGATGGGGTGCAATTAGTGTTGTTGCTCTGAGCACCTTCACCGCACTTCCTACCCGATGCACTTCCTTGAGTCCTGCGGTTCTGTCACTGCAAGCTGCCTGGCACGGGGCAGGTCTGTGGGACTTTGATCACCACGGGGAAAGGAGGTCACGTTTGACAGCGGACCTTGAGAGCAGGAGTGGGTGCGTTGACGGTTTACGTTTGACCGACGTGCCATCAACATGTGGAGAGATTCCGCTGTCATGTGATCTCCCTTGTCTGTGTAACCTGCATTGTTGCAGGAATAAAGGGCACCATTTGAGGTGAAATAGTGCTAGCAGACACAATTGACAACACATGCTCTGCTGCCTTCATTGTCAAGGTAAGGGACACTTCTATGGCTGTCCTATCAAATGATTGCACTTGTATAGCTGCTCCACATAGGTGAGGTCAGTAGCATCTCTTATTGTGCTGTGTTTGATCTGGCTTCCCCCTCCACCACTGGGCCACCCACAGAGTGGGGCTTTGTTTAGGTGGGAGGGGGTGGGGTCAGGACCATCAGCAGGGAGTATGCAGAATTGTGGGCCATTGTGGTGTTGTGCAGTTGTGTGGCTTCATCATGGTGTGAATTGGGAACGCTAATGTGAAGTGAGATCAAAGCATTCCTAGGAGTGATCTAAACTGACGAAAATGGACCTGATCGAATGTAGTGCCTAAATATAGCAGCAATTATACTGTCACTTAAATTCACATAAATCACTGTGTAGATTTGAATTGACTTCATTGCCATTTCTGAATGAGTGTCCTCTGAGTGTTTGCTTTCTTAAAATGGATATTGAAGTGAATGTCAGTGTCTGGTGACCTTTTACGGTGCACTGCATTGGCTTGCACTCCCTTCCCGCTCGTCCTCTCCTTTTAACAATATTAAGTCATCGTCAGTACTGCTTAGTTCACGTTACCGCACTTCATTAGTGGGTCTCCCAGAGTCTGTGTCTTTAAGAAATGGATATTTGAGGTGGTGAGTGTCTACAGTATGCCTAGTGGACCTACTGCCTTAATCTCTATTGGCCTGTACTCCCTTCCCCTCCCCTAGCCCCTCCCCTTTACCCCGCCCCCTCCCTCTTCCCTGCTCTCCTTTGCCTCAAGTCCATTGCTGGGGCATGTGCTGCATTGTGTGTGTGTGTGTGTGTGTGTGTGAGGTGTGTGAGTGCTGTGGAGGTTAGGGGTGAGAGGTAGCTATCACACAATGACCCTCTGCCCACTACTTCCTGTGGAAGTGCTAATTGGTCCACACAGGGTGTGACAGGAACAGGAAATCCTACAGCCACACAAGGTAGTATAAAGCTGGTAGGCCTCTCAGCTCGTTACTGTGACTGCAGCTCTACCCAGACAGAACAGTGCCATGGATCACGCCTTCCCCAGTTTCCCTGACCAGTATCCGCTTTCTCTGGACCTGCCTGCAGACATAGGCTATCCCCTGCAGGATGATCTTAACCACCTGCTACCTCCCCACTCCTCACCCATGCTCCTGCCCCAAGACCTCGCTCCCTCTCCGTTCCCATCCCCCACCTGTTACTATCCTGCAGGATCCCTTGCCCACCACCACCAACTGGCAACAACTGAAACTTCCCTCATGTCACCTGCCATCTCTCAGCCTCCAATGCTGCCTCCCAGCTATGATGCTGTAGCCTACAGCCTTGCCTGCAGTCAAGGAGACAAGGGTGGGCCCCACCAGGCATCCCAGTCCCTTGCCAGCTGCTCACATCCCCAGAGTGGTAGAATAGCACAGGACACTCTCAAGCGCACTCAGTCCCTAACAAGACCGGCCAGGCCCATCTTCCCCATCTCAGCCACCCCCATTATGCAGGGAGGCAAGTCTCTGCCCACACTCAATGATGAATACCTTAGACAGGACTCAAACCTCTACGACCCCGTGCTGACATCAGCCACTAACACCCCTTCTGGCTCCCCCAACAGTCTCTCCACCCACTCCCCACCCCCCTCCTGTAGCAGGACTGTCACTGGCCTCGAGACTGATATAGAGGGAGTCTTTGCAGACCAGATCTGGCGGCTGGACCAAGAGATTCTCAAGCTTCTTTCAGATCGCTCCCAGTTACTACTCAGGGCACAGCGGCACGATGGTGGACAGGACCTGCGCAGCCCACAAGCCACAGCCAGGGTGCCACTCTTCCTCTCGCGTACTGGAGTAGCAGCCGCTGACAGTGTGTTTGCTAAGGGTAACACACTCATAGCACAAATGTGCCAACTGAGACAGGAGTTCACTGCCTCTCTGGAAAAGCTCTTATACCACAGCCTGGGTGACGGTGACCTAGAGGCCAGCATTCAGTACATCCGCAGTGTGCTTCAACCGGACCGTGGCCTGAGACTCAGCACCCAGGCGGGTGTGTACCACCTCAGCCTGGACTCGCTGCAGTTTGCAACAGAAGGGAGCAAGATTATGTTCTGCCTTGAGAGTGTGAACGCCCTTCTCCGCACAGCCCAGGCGCTCACATCTAAGGCCTCTCTTGTGGAGCGCATATTGAACGAGTGTCAGCTCCAGCTGCAGACAGCGTGTGACGGTAGCGAGAAGTGGGGTGGGATAGGAACACTTGACCCAGATCAGCAGAAATGGGTTCGCAATATCTGCAATGGCAATGGCATGACCCTGCATTTGGCAGGACAGCAATGGGCGTCGGTGATGGGAGAGGCTAAAAAGGCCATTGAAATCATCACTAGTGGACTGCTTTAGTGCCTATTTTCTGTGAGACCACACAGACACTACACGTTATTGTTTTTAACTGTCGCATGATAGATGATTTTATTGTTAATTTTTCTCCACTCTATTTTCGACTACTTTCATTTGCTGTTCTGTCCAACTGCATGTTTTGTTTTGTGTGTTTGTTGATTTGTTGATTCATTACTTGTGTTGTCTACAACCAATCACTCTATGGCAATGCCAAAGGCAATAGGTAGTCCCAGCACTTTACAATGCTGGAGGATAGCATGGTCATAGGTATTGTATGCTAGCATCATGCAAACGTCAAGCGCTGCTTTCATCATTTGCTTGACACGAGTCTACTGGTGACCAGTTGTTCTTAAGATATTG